>VWZG01013122.1:275056-312104 GCA_013396735.1 Grallaria varia
CCCCTCCATTTCTCTTTCAATGGCACTGTGCACTCAACTAGATTATTTACTTCAAATGAATTGTGAATGTTTGTAAGCTACCCGCTGTACTTTTTTTTTTTTTTTAATTTATAAACTTTAGTTTAACACGTTGCTCTGCCACTTGTGTCGTTTCTGAGAGCGGACGCAGATTTCCCCAGCGATTTTTTTCCCCACAGCAGACGTAAGGCTGTAGCTTGGACCACATTCCTCCTTTTCCCATTCGCACGGAGGCAGGCAGTGGCTCTGGTGAGGACTTGCAGCTCCAGCGGTGGGGATCGTGGGGCCTGGCAGAGTTCTCTCCCGCTGCGTCCCTGGGCCATGCCCGGCTGCACCGGGTGGTGCCGGTGCCAGTTCCTTCTGCGGGAGGCGGAGGGGGCGCAGGGGCTCAGGCTGGGCGCCTTAAGCACTTCTCTGATAAACGCCTGTCCTGAACGAAGCAACCCCCCTTCTGCCGGAGGGCCGGGATCGCTGGCTGAATTTACGGCTGCCGGGCGCGGTGGAGATGCAGCGAGGTCCGAGGAGCCACGGAGCCATCGAACCGGTTTTCCTGGTCGAGGGTGGCCTCACCGTGTGCAGTGCGGCCTCGCTTCCACGGTTTAAAACCTTGGCGGCTGCCGGGGAAAGCGCGTGTGTCGGCGGATTGGTTTGTGCCTGCAGGAGCCTGGCGGGGAGGCCGGGGCCGCGGGCGGGCGGGCGGTGGGACTGCAGGAGGGGGCTTTGTACTCCTCGTCGGAACGGCGAAGGCCATCTCTATCCCGACACAACCGCGATAGCCGCTTGGGGCAGCCTCCCGCCTTGGACTGAATCCCCTCCAAACCTGCGCTGCGAGCCCGGGCCCTCGGCGCGGTGCTGGTGGCGCATCCCCCCGTCGGCCGCCGTTCTCGGGCGTCCCGACAGGGCCGGCGCGGCCCGAGGGCACGGCAGCCTCCGGTGGGGTGGGCAGCTCCACCGCGGGGCCGGGGCTGGGCAGCGGCCCTCGAAGGGACCGGCCCCGGTGGTGCCTGCGGTAGTTTCTCTACGCCGATGGAACCCTGTCCGGACCTCGCTCAGAGGCGGCCGCCTTGCCTGGGCGCCGCCGATTCTTCATCACCGCCGACTTCTTACCTTCCCCGTTGGATCGCACGGGCTTTCCTCTGACTCCCGAGCATGCAGTGGCCCGCAGGAAGCCCCTGCTGCCCCATCGCCCCCCGGCCGCAGTCTTGGCATCCTCCCCAGGGGGCAGCCGGGCTGTTTCCCCGTCAGCCCCCTGGCCCTCTTGCAATTTCGCTCTCCCCGGCTCGGGCACCCCGGTGCGGTCGGGACGGCGGCCGCTCCCTGTGGGCTGCCCCACCCCGGCAGGGGTTTAGGGCGAGCTCTCTGCTCCCAAAGCCGGCAGGCGTCTTGGCACTGGGGGCAAAGCTTCGGATTTGGCTTTGCTATGCCGGGCGTGTCGGCGGTCCTGCTGGCGAGAGGAGCGCGCTCCAGATGTAGCGGTCCTGTGCTCTGTAGCGAAGAACTTGGCGGATGTGGGAGGACTGACATTTATTTGGCCCGATCCTGAAACTCTCATCCCTTTTTTCTTTCTTTCCTTTTTTTTTCTTTTTCTTTTTGTAACCATTTCCTTCCGCCGGTCCCACCACTTTTCTTCCTGGGAAAACGAAACTTTTAGATGGCAGAATCGGGCTCCGTGCACTTGCGGACGTGAGGAGCCCCTGCTGCTCCGTAATTTGCTTTTTTTTCTGGCCCCTGAGAGCGCTTCCCTGCCTGCAGCCCCGCACATGACATCGAACTGACTCCTATTTTCGGTTCGGTGGGACACCAGCGGAGGTTTTGCCCCTGGCAAGAGTAGCTTTCGGCAAAGCTGGTTGTGGTTCCTATCGGGTTCCCTAAAGGAGATGGCTATTTCTAACCCTTTTATTTTATTTCTCGCCCACCACCACCACCCGTAGATCACTGTGTTGTATTGCTTTGATTCGTGCTTGCTGACGGGTGTAGTGCTGCAGAGAACCGTCTGACACGAAAGAGAAGCGTTGGTTATTAGAGCTTCCTCGGATTATAACACTGGGTAGCAGACGCAGAATCAAATGTCTAACTATTTTTCTTTAAAGCACGTAAAACTAAGATGCATTTTACTCAAGAGAGAAGTTGCTGGGAAAGATGATCCAAGTGAAGTTACCTTGAATTTTAGTATTGTGTGTAATATCGAATTATACCGAAATATAATTATGCATTGACAGTGTCTTCATTTGGCATTGATAAAATCCGTTATTTGAGAAATGCAGGTATTTTACATTGGGAAAATTTGATTGATAATTTAATAGAATTTTACCGGAATTTGGAGCCTTTTATAGTCCTGTTTTTCTTTATAATTTTGAGTTTTGAAATACTGAGTAAATGCTCTGTGTCCTTTTATATCTTCTTAATGACAAAATCCCCAGTAACACACTTAACTACCAAGGCCAAAGGAATTACTCTGGAGTTTCATCTTTTAAATTATCTGCAAAACCTAGGCTTTAACACGCTTTCTCCACGCACATTTATCTCATCAACACATCCACTGCTGCTAGGTGAAATAATCTCCCTAACGATAGGTCCCAATTTCGGCCTCTCTCCCAAACCTCGATTCTATACATGAGCCGTGGGAATCATTTTCCATCCAACCATGAACAAGCTCTAGTCTTAAAGAAAACACTCGCAATGGCAAAAGGGAGAGAGGGAAAATACCGTAGCTACAAGAAATTCGATTGTTGAAATGTAATGTAAATTGTGTATATCTTTGCATATGTCTCCATTGGCGCTGTGTTTGTGTATTAAACACTCGCATAGGCGCAGAGTCCAACTCTGCAGCCGGGAGGCTGCCTATATTTAGATAGCTCCCGCTCGCTCGCAGGGTAATAAAACAGAAAACCACGTAGATTTGCTCCCTCCGCACACACACAGGCACACACTCTCGGGTAGAAATCAGCGACGCTTCCCCTGGAGGAGGAGAAGCGGCAGAAGATGCCGGGGCACAGGCAGCCCCCCCGGCAGCGCAGCACCTGCCCAGCCTCCCAGGGGCTCCCGGGAGCAGGGGCCAAAGGTGGCCCGAGGTTAAGGGCCTCTCCCTGGCAGGCTTTGGCAGGCTTTTTTTCCGCTCTGCTTCTCCTGTCAGTGGGACGGCGACGCGCCCTGAGGTCGGCCCCGGGTAAGGGGCACGGGGAGTCCCGGCCACCCTCCGAGCGGCTCTCCCGGGCCTGCAGCACCAATCTGCCGGTGCAAGCCGCTCCGAGGGGAGAACTCCGAAGCCCAAGGACGAGGATGCTCCTGTCCGCAGACGGTCGGGAGCGCTGAGAGCGCTGCTGGAGTGAAGCCGACCAGGGCGGCCGGAAAGCCAGACCCCCGCGCCCGGGGGATCCAGAGCGCTGCCGGTGGTGGCTCCCTCGAGCATCCTGGCTTTTCTCGAGGTGATGGGAGAAATAAAGGGCAGGTCTTTCTGCCCCAGCCACATAATCGGAGAAGTCACCGCTCCCAGCCTGTCCGAAAGCCTCACAAAAGTGGACTCTTCCTTCGCGTTGTCCGCTGCTGCGGGGAACAACAGGATTAACCGGGGAGTAAGGTGAACCAGGGAGCAAAGGAAACTTTTCCCAGCCGAGTGTCACAGCGGTCACCGCCGGCACCCCGCACCGCTCCGGGACAGGCAATGGCACCTTTACGGGGGCGAATAGAGACGTCGGTGGGCTAAGCAGGCTCTGCCCGGAGGCCTTCGGCCCCGCTGGGGTACCTGCATGCGGGATCCCCGCACCACTCTGCGCCCCGGCAGCCGCACTAACCCGTACCCGGGCGAGCGGCTGCCAGTGCCTTACCCAGGGTCCGCGGGAGCGGCGGGCTCTTACCCGCAGGTGGGACTTGTCCTTTTCCTAAAACATGCTTAATATTTGTGGTGTGGGTTTTTTGTTCTGTTTGGGGTTTTTGTTGGGGTTTCTTTGTATTTTGTTGTTTTTTGTTTAGTTTTGTTTTAAGGGACGGAGAGAATTTCAGTAATCCCCACGCAGTTCGGAGGGAAGGAGAGGAGGGAATGGGCGAGTTCACGCCCGTGCAGACCCGGGGGGAGGATGTCGCGGTGCCCCGGGCAGGCCAGGGCTAAGGGCTGCCGTCCTGTCCCCGCGGCCGCAGGCACCTTCCCGCTCCTAGACAGCACCGACGGCACCCAGAGGAAAGCCCTGGCAGAGGATGAGGGGTTTGACTCCTCTGTTCGGGCCCCTTGGAGTGGCTGAAGGATCATTCCCTGGCTCTTTTCCCGCTGTTTCCCCAGCCCCAAACCGGAGCTGGGAAAGGTGCTAGTCACTGGGTCCCAAGTGATGCTGGCGATCGTACGGGTGATCCTTGAAAAAAAAATTATAGCGGAGAGTGATGGCTATAGAGCCGCAGATTAGGCCGTTTTGGGGCTCTCAGGTGGCCCCGTGGCTTCTTGCCTAAAATCTGACTCGGTAGTAAAGAGGCCAGCGCTTGGGCTCCCGAAGGACACTGCTGGCAGCCGGCAACACATCCGACGCTGAAACAGAAACACATCTGAACCAGGGAAGACTCTCGCCTCCCGCGGCAGTGGGTCAGCTCTGGGAGAGAAAGGAAGGGGCTCAGAGGGACTCTCTGCTACTGCTCACGGGCAGAAGGCGACCTGCTGTCTCCAAAGAGGTGCAAGCTGCCACAAGGACTGGCGACCGATGTGCTTCCCACCAGAGCAGGGACATAGCTAATAATAACAATCACATCTACAACAACAACAATAAGAAGAATAAGTAAAAGTGCTCCTAAGTATTTAAAACATTTTTTTTATTATTTCTTGGTGGGGGGGAAAAAAAGGCATGGAAGCTCGAAAGGCCACACGCAAGTCTTTTCATGCACGGCCGACTGACAATCAAAACAGTGTTTCCACAGAGAGAAAGAATGGCCGGAAAACAATAAAACGGGTGGGAAGGCAAAACAGGGTCTGATTTTCAGCTTCCCTGGTCTGGAGGGTATCAGCGTGCGAGCAGGGGCTCCGGCGGCCGAGCGGAGAGGCGGCCGGGGGACTCGGGGGGTGGCCGGAGGGCCGGGGCCGGCGCTGGGGGAGCGCCCACGGAGCAGGAGCCGCTGCTCGGGGAGGCGCGCCTTACGGCGTTGTTTCCTAAATTGCTCTGTGGGGAAAGCAAATCCTGCAGGCGGTGATGGCTCTGAAAAACACCGTTTCCTCTGCCCGCTGCTACAGAGCCTGATCCTGCCTGTTGGCTCCGGCGGTCTGAGGACTCCGCTCGGCATCGGTGATCTGGTCCTCGTTTAAGAAGTCTGACAGCGAGCCCCCCACTGCATGTCTCCCGGGCAGGGGTATAGCACTTTGCCCACGGATCTGCGCTGCGCTTAAGCCGGCCGGGGAAACTCTTTGTGTCGCAAAGGACTCGAGTGATAATTAGGGATGAAATGCGCGTGGAGAGAACTAATATTATTTTTGGCTTGTGCGGGAATAATACAGATTTGCAAACTTTGCGAATAAATCTGGATAGGCTGGGAGGGGAGAGAGGGGAGGCGGTTCTGCCGACTGTCAGCAGTGCTTGTACTCGGTGGCGAGGTTTGTGCCAGGCTTTCCTACTCGGGTCGGCGAAAATGACGGACAGGTCGTGGCCAGGACTTGCCTTTTGGCACTCGCCTGCGGTACCGGGCGGCGGCAGGGACGGTGGCGGGGTACGCATCCCCAAAGACACCCCCGAGAAGCCGGGGACGTCTCGTGAGCAGATTTACCGAGCTGGCGGCGTCTCCGCTCTGTTCTACATGGTGGCCCAGTACTTAACAATGAACACATAAGACAAATAGTCTTTGCTTGGCTAATAACAACAATAACAATAATAGACGAATCGCCGTTCTCTTTATTTAGTTAAGAGCAAAAAGTGAACGCAAACGGGGAACTTCTACGGACATACTACATTTTCCCAGTGACCACAAAAGAAGAGCACATGTGCTCATTCACGGGTTATAAACTCCACTCTGGGATGGCAGACTGTGATTTTGTCAAGTGACTGTGACGCTTCCTTCAATTTGTCTGAGATTTTACTAATTTTTCGTATTAAAAAAACTGTGTGGTAGAAACGGACGGGTTTCATCTCTCTCAAGGGGAAAAGCTTTTGGGGTTTTTTTTCTGCGCTGTGGATTCACAGCCACTGTGAAGTTGTGCTTAGATGTCCGTGTCAGGCCACAGCTCGTGGAATCACAATGATATAGTTTTACCCAAAATACCTTAAAAACGTCCTGAATTAACCACTTCTTTTTTTGTGTACGAAGAAAGAACAGAAGAGAAGGTGAAAGAAAAAAAACCTGTCGCAAACCCTCGCCGTACGGGGCGAACTTTAAAATGCAAAACCCCGACATTTTTATCTTAGAAAAAAAATATATGCAACATGGGTATTACTGGTAAAGTGATCTCGTCTCGGGAAGCATGCAGTTTTCAGAGGGGTGGCAAAGCCCTCGGCCAGGCAGGTGCGGCGGGGGCGAGTTGGAGGCGGGGGCTGCGGACAGAGGAGCGCGGCGGGGCCGGGGCCGCTGTACCCCCTTGGGAAGGGGGGAGTAGGTCCCCGCACATCCCCTCATCCAAGGACAGAAGGCGAGTGCAGACGTGTCCCTCGCAGAGGACATCTTCCAGAAGCTCTCCCCATCTTTTCTCTCCTGCCCTCTGTCCTTCGGGACGTGCCTGCTGGCTTCTCGAAACAACCCGCCCCTCACCGCCGCATCCCTCCCGGCTCCCTGCTTCTCGCCTCTCACTCCCTGCAAAACCTTCTCTGACCGACCGAGCGCCTGTCCCCCGTCCCATCGCCGTGAGCAGGGCCGCTCAAGCTCGGGGCAAAGCCCTCGTCCCCGGCCCCTATCCCGTCCCCGATCCCCGTCCCGTCCCCGTCCCTTCCCCGAACAGCGGAGCGGCAGCTCCTGGCGGTCCGGCACCGGCAGCGCGGCCGCCCCGGCGCCTCTCCGGGCCCTGCCAGCGCCCCGCCGGCCTGTCCCGGCCTCCCGCGGCCCGGCAGGGAGGGTCTCCTCAATGCCAGGCCTGTGTATTTGTAGTTCGATTTCGCACGTCAAGGATAATTTCTTCATACAACTTAATGGACGCGGCTTGACATCCATAATGATCGCTAATCATTCAAATTATTTTTGCTAGCGCCCAGACATGTTCCAGTTGTTGTGATAGATCGCATTTCACCCATAATGACGGACAATTACCATTTCTAATTCGCCGGCTTTTGACACCTAAATCCACCCGCCATATGTGGCTGAAACGCGCGCCGGGCTCGGCGGCGAGGCCCCGATGACATTTTCAGCGAGCCCCTGTCCTCTGAGCAGGGCACCTGGGATGCCACCTACCCCCTGGGCACCCCCCGGCCCTTCCCCAGGCCGCCAGAGCTCGGCTGTTTGCTATGGCAAGCCCCCGGACGGCAGCTCCGCGGCCGTGGGCGTGCGTGAGACCAGCGGCGGGGAGAGGAGCGAGTCCCACGCGGAGCAGCCGGTCACGCCGCCTCCCGCCCCTCCTGGGGCAGCCGGGCTGGGCTCACCCTCGAGGCCCTTATAAACCCCCTTATAAAATTGGAAAGCGGCTCGAACCGGGAGCCAGGGACATACCGACGGAATGTTCCCTTTCCGCCGCCCCTGCCATCACCGCGGCCGGGGAAACCCGCGTGTGTAATTGTGGTCTGATCCTCCTCCACGTGGGGACCCACGGCCTTGAACTGTCCTCTGTGGGAGAGACAGAAAAGCGTGGCGAGGAGATTCAGCTACGAACAGGGCGCGCAGTGCCTTTTCGTTGCATCCATCACGTTTCCTGAGGTAATTACCTCCGCAGTTCCCTTTCAAAGCCGGTGCGCCCGATATGAGGTGTCTCTGCGGAACCCAGTGCACCCGATGGAAGCAGAACCGACAGCTTTGCGCCTCCGCCCCAGCCCCGGTCGCCCGGCATGCTCCGGCCGTCGGGACACCCACCCGCCTCGCGGACTGATGTGCACAGGGGCTGGGTCACGTTTCGCAAAAAGCAAATGGTGAGGATTCACCTCGGGTGATTTCTTTTTTGGGAGGGTTAATTTTTTTCTAATTTTTGTTTGTTTGTTTTTAGTTTTTTAATGAATGAATGATCGAATCAAGCCGCACTGTTTGACTTTAATCCCCTCACGACGGAAGAGCCGCCACAAGGTCCACGGCACAACGTCCCGGCCAAGTGCTGAAGGCAGAAACTCCACGTTTCTATAGAGCGGCAGGCATCGCCTGCTTTTAAAGCCCTAAGTATTTCTGCCGCATTAACGTTTAAAAAGCCTTATGAGATATTTCCCTCGGCAGGAAAAACTGCCTGTGGATACCCCAGTCACAGCTGCAAGGAAGGGCAGAGGGGGAGCAAACATAGTCAGATCTGGAGGTTGTGTTTCTCTCTCCCGCATTGCAATGATCACCGTCGCAGCCTAAAGAGCAGTGAGAGTGACACGGAAGCCCAGAGAAGGTCACGCAGACACGCGTGTTTCCAGTGGGACAGACAGATTTGTCCGAGGGCTGGTGATTGCCGAGGTGAGGGTAGGGGCATTACCGGGGCCTTCATAGTGCCCTCAGTGAGATAAGCCCCTAAGTTGCTCCCCTTGAGTGCCTCCACAAAACCCACTCGTGCACTCGTTTCTCCGCTGGGCACTCGCATAGCGGCTGCCGGTGGGGCGAGAGGACCTCAGTGTCAGGGAGACAGGGATGCGGCCACGGGGCAATGCGGGGCGGCTGTCGCCGGATCGCGGCTCGGCTCGGCGAGAGGGAACTGTCATCGGCGGGGAAGTGCTGAATCCGGGCTGACCCCCGCCCTCCCCGGCCCGGCCCGGCCCGGCCCGGCCCCGCCGCGCCTTCCGCTGCCGTGAACCGGCCCCGCGAGGGGCAAACACACCCACCCGCGCCGCTTCGGACGGCTGGGGTGCAGGAAATGGGTTCTCACAGCCTTTTTAACGGAGCAAGTGGAAAGATTAAGCCATCAGTGTACTTTAGAATAAGGACTAGGGGGATTGCCTGTCTGAGGTTTCTCGGCTCCCGGCGAGGTGTTTTGATGAGGAGGTTTATTTCTAGTTAAACTTCCAAGGCATGTCTGAGGTGTTATTGCACTTTCCCCGAGAATTAAACAAAATACTCTCTCAGTCCTCGATTTCGAGGTGAGGATGATGGAAAAAAACACCAGCCCAATACATCTTAAAAATGAGGGCGCTGCGCGTCAGCAGGTCCCGACTGACAAGGCAGGGACAAGGCAGGCTGGGCTCAAACTGCCCGTCCTCAGGCGGGGCCGAACACACCGCAGGGGTGGGCAGAGCTCCAAGTCCGGGGGGTCCGAACTGCATCGTGCAAAGGAATAGACCCATGTCCTCCAGTGAGAGCGGGACTGGGGCTCAGGCGACCGGTAATACCAGGAAAGACAAGAAGGACTCCCCAGTAAGAATCCCCCAAATTCAGCAGAACGATAATTGCTAATGAGTTTCACTCGGTTTGGGCATACAGGTGTGATTAAAAGGTCTTTAAAGTTTTTTTTTCCCACAGAGCTTCTGCCAGGCGTCTGAACTCACACAGCTCCGTTTCAGGCATGTTCGGTCTGGGGCTTTTGCCACGTTTTAGGTCACCTTTGCACCTTCTCCGCTCTGATTTTCATATGCTCCGTCCTCATTGATTTTAGTGAGCTTTCTAAACCAGAAAAAAGCCTCATGGCATTCAAGAACTAGTAAATTTTCCTGTACGTCTTTGACAAAGATATTAGTCCCTTACCATATGTATCGATCTAGCCAGCTACAGAGACAGGAGATGTATGAATTCGGGGTTGGGGTGGGGCGGCCGAAAGAGAGAGAGGAAAAAAGGGATGTATGTGTTCGTTCTCTGCTATGGTAAGGAAAGAAAAGCAATGTTCCAGCGACAGAAGGTCGCTTAATTTCCTTTATAATTTTGGAAGATACATGTTATTCTATGTCTTATCACACTACCTTAAACCTAGAGATCTCAGAGAACTGCGTGGAGCAAGACCTGTTCCAGAGAGAGTATTGTCTCTTTATTCCTTCTGCAGAGTATTTTCTAGGTATTGTCGAAACAGAAAGATCTCCTAGCTTCCTAACAAGCATTCCAAGAGATATCAAAGCAAGCACGAACACCTCAGTGCTGCTTGCTTCCGTTCCCTCTCCCAAGAGATCCCGCTGCACCAGTCCCAGTCCGCTGCTGGGACGTGGTGCCTGACACTGCCATCTTGTGTTCTACAGTTTCAGCTATTAGTTACGAAACTGGTTTCAACGAAAAGGTGTATTTGCAAATAAAAATGTGTAGCTGAGATAGTTTAACAGATGCTCTCAACGGGAGGTGCCGAATGCCCGTTTTATTTAAAAGGCTAAATTTCAACATTTTAGTTTCTAGTTAAAGAGTAAAGTTGATGCATATTTGAGTCTGTCGGATCTTCTTGAAGATGAGCAGGTTTTTCTGTGTCTATCATGGTAAAACTCAGGCTTTGCTGTTCTCTCAAGTCTCTCCAGTGGCACTTTTCTTCTAGTCATGTTTACCATCCTTTGGGAAGAAACTAGGAGAGTTTATTTATTCTGTACAGACACAAATGTGAAGGCCACATCAATAGTTTCCTGTGTATTTTCTGCCTTTGCTACCATCATTGTAACCTCGAAAAAACCTCTGCAGACTCACCATCTAGTTTTGGCTTCAATAGCTAAACTTGCAAGAAAGAAAAGCTAAGGAAAATAATTAAAATGAGGCAAGACAAAGAAATTTTACCCCATCTTAATCATTTGAACTGACAGACACAGGCATGGCCAGTGAGGACAGATGGAGGTGAACCGAGGATGCTATACCTGTTTTATATGCAATAATAAACATAAAAAAGACTTTTCAGAGATAGGAAGAGAAAAGTGGCAACAAGAGGAGCATCTCTCTAAATGAAAAAGGGCTGTCAAACTGTGCTTTTAATTTTTTTTCCCTTACAGAGAAGGCCTAAGGGCATGTTAAAGATAATGACCTAAAGTTTATTCCATGTTTCCTGACTTTTTTGGTTTTTGTATGTTCTGACCTTGAAAACATTGTTTTCTTTCTTAATTAAAATAAGTATAGATTGAAATTCACTATATCCTTTTCAAAGTGTTAAAGTCAAGTAAGAATGGTGTAATTAGAGTAAGTGATGAAAACTTTCTGCTCAGGACTTCAAAACATCTCAAATTAATAATGAACTTGAGTGAGGTGTTACAAATAATGTTCATTAAAAAATGTCCACATGCAGTCCCTCTGAGGGCATGTGAATAAATATCTAACATTTTCTATTGGGGTCTCAGTTTATACTGAAAATGAGGAAGCCTTTATAATTCATAACTATTACAGAGTCTTTATGAATGCTCTTTCTCATATTTCCCACTGGAAACCATTAGATAATCTGTTTTTATTATACAGAGTCAAACATTTGGCTCAGTCTTTTTGTTTTAGAACAGACCACAGAATCATGGGGATATTAGCCATCCCATAATTTTTAGGGGTGCCTTAAAACCATGTACATTTATTCCTGTCTTGAGAGTTTCTTTATGTTACAATCTTTGATCCTTGTCCTCCTCAAAACGTTGCCCAAGATACATATAAAACAGGCATTAAAGAAGTTTCCTACTCTATGTTTCTTCATTAACCATCTACGTTACCACCCACCAATGCTGTGAATTTAAGAGTCTACTTAATTGAGTCTGTAAATTAAAAAAAAAAAACAACAAAAACCAGACAGCCAGAGCAACCAAGCCATAGATGGTCCATTGGCTTTAATGTTGTCATATTAGCACATTAAACAAGCAGAAAGGGAGCTTTGAATTATGCCTAGGTTTTTTATGGCAACAAGATACATTTCTTTCCCTGACCTTCCTGCAAGGGCAATATATTTTTCGGGCTAAAGCTGAATTAAGAGAGATAACAAAAGTGTGATAGAAGGATTCCTCTGGATATCTCAGAGAGATCGTAAGTAGGAAGCAATGAACTGCAAGCATAACAGACTGGTGCTCAGTGTTCTAAACTATGAGTTATTCAGCATTTCAAACTGACAGCTTGTAAATGTAAATCTTTTTAAATGCAGAGCAATAAAATTTTGTAAGGTTCTGTCATTTTGAATTTTAGTGGCTCAGATTGAGGCCTCCAGCATTTTAAATCACAGCTTGTAGGAGCACAACTCCAAAGTATCCATCATTCTTGAATGTGTGCTTTTCAAAACCTCATTATTGCCTTTGCTCACAAAATATCCTTGTCAGAATTCAGGTATGCATGTCTTATGTCAATGATAGGCTGACAGGCTCACACACTCTGTTATGTGTTATGTTTACATTGTATATTGAATAAAGTTTTCTGCTCTTCGTTCTCACTAAGCAGAAAATAAAACAGGATTAACAGTGATATCACTCCTCAGACCAGCCAGATTTTCTCCTTTGATCTCAAAAAAAAAGTTTTTTCTATGTGCAGGGCAAGAGTTTGGCTCAAGGATCTTCGTTTTGCTCTTGAGACAGACATTGGCTGATTCAGGAAAAATGAAAACACACCAAAGCCCATCAGTTAAAGCTGAAATCTAGCAGGAAATCTTGGAAGAGTTCTTGCCTGGCAAAATGAGATCAGTAGAGATCTTTGGTAACATTTTACTGGATAAGAGAGCTTGAGTAGAAGGCAGTTTTGCGTAGGCAAAGGATTGCAGGAACTCAGCCAAACAGCTCAGACTTTTATGAGCCCAATTATTTTTTCGGAAGATTACAGCTGCCACTGAAGAACTAAAGTGAAGTGACAGAACTGCACAGCATCCAACAAGTTTGTGTTTGCCAGCGGGGATCTAAACTACAGCCACTTTACTTGATGTGTTCCATACTGTCTGTGTCTGTGGGTGTATATTTGTCCATTTAAAAGGAACACTAGCAACTCAAATATAATATTTTCTTCTAAAAACATATACTCTAATTACAAGCAACTATAGAAAATCACTCCATACATTTCAAATTGTGTTGAATGGTGAGAAAGATTAAAGAGACTGCACATCTAATTATAAGTCTGAATCTCAGTTCTCATAACAGTCTGGATTTATTATTTTTTTTAAGTATTTCATCAGGTCTATGCAATAAGCTGTGTAAGCTCTCAATTAATTTAATATATGGTCAAACTGAATCAGAATTTTAGTATGTTATTAACCAGTAAGAATTTTGCCTGAGTAAAGGAAGGTAAAACAACAGCAACTGACTCATTATTAGATGCTAAAAGGATACGTGTCAGAATTCTCAGGAAACTGAAAATAATACCTCATCTCTCATTAGTAATAATTCTATGCTCTCAAAATCCTTATTGCAAAATCTTAAAATCTTTATTTACCTTGAGTACAAAATTAGATATACAAATTCTGTCACTGGTGTTGCTTTCAGTATTTCCTGGTGTGCTTCTCCAAACTATCCCTAGTATTTTCTATATCTATCATGTTGATAATACATCTCTATAGTTTGGTTTAACATACATCTGAGATAATTGTGCCATAAAGCTATTACATCTCCATCAAGAACACCTACAGTTTTGGCAGCAGTAGAAGAACTGCTCTCGAAGACGTAAAGTTTCATGGGAAGAAATTAGTTTGGAAGCACATGGGGTAGTATTGAGCAAAAACATTTTGAGTGAGTCATAACTTCTGATACCACATCAGAAGAAAATCAGTACAAAGCAGAGTTTTGAAAATCAGTTATCTCAGAGATGTAATTCTGATAGTCATACTCATTTATGGATTATTGAGAGATAGATCTGATTTTCGTTTGTCATGTGCAACAAGAAAGACGGACAGAAAAACTATCAAAAATATGACCTTCTTGTCATTCTAGCTGAGGCACCTTGACTCTGAACGTTACTGTGCTAAACAATATAAATCATATCTAAAAGAGCATGTTTATTAGAGCTATGACAGGTCAGCTAATGAACTGAACTGCAGTGCCTAGCTCCCAGCCAGGACATCATCTCTCCCGTTTGCTGATGTCAGAGCAGCTAGAGTGTCTGGAGGGACCTGTGTCCAGCCTCACTGCTCATGCCGTGGCTTAAGTCACTGATAAAGATGAGCTCAGGCGATGCCGTGGTGTGGATGAGGTGTGGGCACATGGTCACTGCTGCCAAATCTCTTGTTGTGGTGGCAGCCGCAGGCGGATGGTGGCAGCAAATCATGGAGGGGGTGTGGATAGTGTGAATGGTGACATCCTCAACTGCTGCAGCCGTTTCCTTCCTGAATAGGAGTCAAAGCCCTCTGCCACCCTGGGTAGTGACACGAGTGCCTGTTGGGCACAACAGACATTTCAAAGCTGATTAAGATGTCACATTTAGCCATTCAAATGGGGATCATTTTCTGCTAAAGCACACTGGGGTAGTTTGTGCTTTGCCTTATTTTGCTGACATGTGGTACTGAAATGGCACAGCTGCTGAATGGCTGGATGGTCTGTGGAGGTAATGCAAGGCTTCATCCTCTCTAGTACTGTATCTTATAACGACTCCAACAGCATTACACAGCTGAGTTGGAGACTACTAAATGACACTTTACAGACATTTCACATTAATTTTGGACTGGAATAGTTGTCTGCTCAAGAAAATCAGGCTTGGATGTCTGCAGTCACTTCAAACCTACCTCTCACATTAAAGCTGCACAGAAAAGTGTGCGTCCAGTAACTCCAGGCTGAGCTGTACACCTGACTGCGTTGTTTGAATATTCACACCAGCTAAAATCTGTAGTCAGATGTGAGGATCTCAGTTCACCAGGTGATGTATACAGGTATAGCCAACAGATCATATTTGATCCTTAAAAACTACAAATTGCAGTCTATTGCGAGGGAAACTTATGGACACCACGAACTGACCAATATGATCAAGGTAATGCCGTTTATTGTTGTGAAAACACCCCTTAAATAACCCAGATAGCACACACACTGCAAACCACCCTGTGACTGGTTAATACGAATAACACACAACTCTATTGGTGTAAAATAAAGTCCTTGTGACTTCTCTCTGTGCCGTTGATTTTCAGTTCTTCTGCTGCAGTTTCTGTAAGTTTACATTCTTGTCCCTGTTGATCTCCACAGAGGCTTCTTACAAGCAGTTTCTCACTGCAGTCCCAAAGGCCTGGCAGCATAGCTGCATCTAAAGCACTGAGGTCGCTCACATGTCCATTTTCTGCAAGATGTTTTCCAACAGCAGTCTAGGGAAAAAAACACAGAAATTTGACACAGTGATGGGGGACAACCAAAGAGCAGAGACAATTTTATACAATACGATGGACAACTGTACCGGATCATCAGTACTTTCCAGCTGCCAAGGTACTTGTAATGTGGTTGAGCAGTGAAGGAGCAGAGGAGTAGGCTCTTGCCTCTTCCCATGTGAGTCCTTGTGTAATTGGACTGATAATGTTTTTCCCCACACAATATGGGAGCTTCTTGAAGAGCCATGCAGATGCACATCCAAGTCTAGAGAGATCACATTCTGTAAAAAAAGCTCCTGGAACAGGGATTCAAGTTTTGTCAAGTGGACCACAAAACAGAATATTTTTCTGTGCTATACAGAGACTAGTAAAATGAACTCTAGGATTCTGGGGAACTAATTAGGTTTGAGCACACTGAAAGCATGGTTGGTATGTGCTGCAGTGAACCCAGAACTGCAGGTCATGACTATAACATCTGCTGTTTAGTGTTGGAGATAGATAAATGTATATTTGCAGAGGTTGAAGTAGGAAACCCTGAGCTTTGTTCTTTCCTTTGAGGTTGACAACAGATATGACTTTGAGCAGGTCAGTTAGACTTGGTAGAAAGGGGACTGCAGTGGATTTCCCATGTCAAAATTCATTCCGTTCATATGCGTGCAGTTCCTTGGATGTAGATCAATACTGGAGGCTGATCAAAAAAACGCTGAAAGGGATATATTCACTGTCACGGGAATCTTAAGAAATCATTTGCAATTAATAATTTATTCAGAAAATTGAGTTTATCTTCTTGTGAATTGTTCATGAGCAGATCCTATCTTCACAGACTGATAGATCATATAAAGGCTTTAACTGATGTAGTTCTAAGGGATTTCTTTTGACATATATTTCAGAGTGAAAAAAATGTTAATAAGGACGTCAATGCAAATGAAAAATAGGATACATTGCAACACAGATTTACTTCATGTGCCAGATTATTGTGACAGTTGATTTGCTGAAAGATTTGTTAGACAAAGGCGATATGGTTGTGCATTGGGTTTGAGTGCCCAGGTTTGGTAACAGGGAGATCTACAGGGGTGGCTTCTGTGAGAAGGTGCCAGAAGCTTCCCCATACCTGACAGAGCCAGTGCCAGATGGCTCCAAGACGGACCTGCCACTGTCCAAGGTCGAGCCCAACAGCAACAATGGTTAAGCCTCTGGGATAACAGAATTAAGAAGGGGGGAGAAAGGGTGGGGGGAAAGGGCGGGGTGGGGAACAGCACAGCTGCACCTGAAGAGTGGAATGAGAATATGTGAGAGGAACAGCCCTGCAGACACTGAAGTTAGTGAAGAAGGAGGGGGAGGAGGTGCTTCAGACACCAGAGCAGAGATGTCCCCACAGCCTATGGTGCAGACTGTGGTGAAGCAGCTGTGCCCCTGTAGCCCATGATGGTCCAAGGTGGAACAGAGATCCACCTGCAGCCCCTGGAGTACCACACACTGAAGCAAGTGGATGACTGAAGGAGGCTGTGACCCTGCGGGAAGCCCACACTGAAGTAGGGGAAGAGTGTGAGGAGTCCTCCCCTGCAGAGGAAGGAGTGGCAGAGACAACATGTGACAACATGTGATGAACTGACTGCAGCCCCTATTCCCCATCACTGGCACTGCTGTGGCGAAGGAGACAGAGAATTCAGGTGGGAAGATGAGCCTGGGAAGAAGGGAGGGGCGGGGGAAAGGTGTTTTAAATTTTGGGTTTATTTCTCATTTTCCTACTCTGATTTGATTGGCATAATTAAAACTAATTACGCCAAGTAAAGTCAGTTTTGTCTACGACAGTAGTGATCTCTCCCTGCCCTTATCTCAAATCCATGAGCCTCCCATCTTGTTTTCTCTCTGCTGTCCAGCTGAGGGAGGGAGTGATAGAGTGGCTTTGGTGGGCACCTGGTATGAGTCAGGGTCAACCCACCTCAAGTGGATATCATCTATGCAGACTTTCATAGAGAGTAGCTACACATTAAGTCAGAAAGGTGGCAAGTAGATAAAGTGAAGATGGGAGAACTAGCTAAAGAGAAAACTATGGTGGATGTTAATGAAATAAGTGTCAGGTTGCAGGGACGGGCTACCTCAGTAATAAGCTTCAGGTGCAGTACAGTGTAATCCATTTCTTAATAAGCTGCCCACAAAAAGGAGGATGAGTCTGATTAGAGGATTTTTGGAAGCTATAGAAGAAGCTTGAGATATTGGGTTCAAAGAGCTGTATAACTGTGGCCTGAAATTCATGATGTGGGGTAGGATTCAGCCATATCATGTGTAAAGTCATATGCTTAGAAACTAGTAACTAAATCCTGAGAAGAAAATGTTATAGCTAACAATTTAAGAGAAAAATGAGATGGCTACTAGCTCTATTGGAAATATGATTTATTTGTGGGGAAAAAAAAAAAAGCAAATACAATTTTCTGCTCAGTCATAAAAGCTGGGGGAAAAGAGAAGCAAGGGGGACATTTGAGGTTATTGCATTTGTCTTCCCAAGTGGGCATTGTGGGGCTCTGCCTTCCAGGAAGTGTCTAAACATCTACCTGCTGATAGGAGGTAGCAAATTAGATTTTTTTTTTAAATTTTTCTTCCTTTTTTTTTTTTTTTTTGCTTTGCTTGTCTGTGTAGTTTTGTTTCACTTATTAAACTGTTATTCTCTCAACCTTCATTTTTTGCTTTTGTCCTTCTGATTCTTTCCCTGATCCTCCTGGGGGAGAGTGAGCAAATGACTGGGAGGGAGCTTGTCTGTCATGTGGAGCATTGCGGTTGCACCCCAGCCAAAAACCAAAAGACACACAGTCACTCACTCACTGCCCCACCAGCAGCACTGGGGAGAGAACTGGAAGAGTAAAAGCTGGAAAACTCATGGACTGAGATAAAGACAGTTTAATAAGGAAAGCAAATGCCATGCATGCAAGCAAAGCAAACTAAAGGAATTAATTTACTCCTTCCATGAGCAGGCAGGTGTTCAGCCATCTCTGGGAAAGCAGGGCCCCATCACATCATCGTTAATTATTTGGGAAGACAAATATCATCACTCCAAATGTCCCCCCTTTTCTCCTTCTTTCCCCATTTTATATACTGAGCATGATGTTATATGGTATGGATTACCCCCTTGGTCAGATGGAGCCACCTGTTCTGGCAGTGTCTCCTCCAGCTTCCCATGCTCCCCCAACTTCCTTGCCAGCATGGCAGTATGAAAAGCAGAAAAGGCCCTGGCTCTGTGTACACTCAGTAGTAACAAAAATATCTCTATTGTCATCACTGTGTTCAGCATAAATCCAAAACACAACTGCTGTGAAGAAAATTAACTCTACCTTGGCCAAACCAGCACATGGGGTCAACCCACCACATGCAGTTAAACCATCAAGCTCTAGAACAAGCTTTCAGGAGTAGTGGTGAGGGCAAATGACTTCCCTGCTTTTGTGAAGGAACCTGGTGATTTCCTTCAGGTTTCAACAACGGGACACCAGTGATTCAGCTGGGTCTTTCAAAACCTGCAGTACTATATGCTAAAAAATAATTTCAGAATTATTTTCCGTGTTGTTATAAAAGGAAAAAAATTGGCTTTTTATTGAACTGGTAACATGTCAAGACTGGGAAAGACAGCTTTCTCCCTTATTCTAACAAGCATTGTGGTTTGGAGTCAAGAAACAGTTGTCAGTGATCCTCTGTGTTCAGGTGGGAAATGTCAAATTTGCATGACGCTCCCATTAGAAATTAGACATATTTCTTTTATAAATTAGTTCTTGTTCTGAAGGTCTTTTTGACCCCTTCTCTTTCTCTAACTGTTGTTGATGTTAGTCTGGCTATTGCTGGACTTGCTACTCAGAGCTGGATAGTGTACTTCAGTGAGAGAATGTGTTTACCACACTGAAAATGTGGTGTGGCTTTATTAGTAAAGTCAGCTAGTGGAAATACCAGAGAACTTGTTTGTCCATTCACACAACTGGAGAGCAGGCTTCCAATGTGTTTTTTTCATGTTAGCTGTGGGCAGAATTACCGCTCATGTCTCAAATACTAGCCAGGTGTTGGTTAGCTATTTCCCTTACCACAATACAGGGAAAAACGTAGCACCTTACACAAAGTTAAAAGCTACTGCTTACGTCCCTCTTCTCTCCTCTCCCTAGCGCAGACAATGTAGGGAAGATAGTTTCTTTGGGACCGCATACCTTGGTCAGTTTTGCTGGAGGGAGGATGTGGTTAGCTTTCTCTTAAACATTTAGCTTGGCCTCCATGCTCTCGTGCTTGGTGAGCCTCACTGGTCCTGTTTTACTGGGTAGTTTGTGGGGAACAGCTGGCTAGCGGTTCTTCTCTGTTTTATTAGGCAATGTAGTTCATAAAAGTTGTGGCCTTCAGCTTAACCATATTCCTGTGTGGAAAGTCTTGTTCACTGCAGCGTCTGGGCCAGAGACATTTGCATCACTGGAATCAAGAAGCATTTAAAACAGTTGCTCCTTAAGTGACCTTAGCTTAGCAGGAAGCAGGATGGAAGAACACTCTTCCAAAAGCAAGGATTTCCAACTTGAGTAGGAACTGGTTTTTACATGTATAAAAACAAGTGATTATTTACCATTTCCACTCACTTGTCCGTCTAGTCAGCCTCATTAATCACTGAGTTTCACTCAAGGCACAGTCATCAAGCAGGGCAGAAGAAAACACTGTCTGGTAAAGACATTAGAGATGCTACTGCTGAAGAAACAGTTTGGGTTTTACTTGCAAATATCTGTAATGCAATTAAAAAATAGCAGCTACTTTCTACTCTGCTCCAGAGCAGACTGGCAAAATAAACATAATAATGCAAATCAGTATTTTTTGGTTTTTAATGTACATTCCACTTTTCTGGCAACGATTTTGCTTTTCTTTTTAAGAAGGACACTTCCCTCATTTAAACATGTAATAACAAATTCCACCATGAAGAGGAGGAGCATCTATGGATCCCAGTGACAGAGACTTGAAATAGAAAAATTGATATGAAACACAAAAAGGAATGCATATTGTTGTATAAGCACAGGAAGAAAAAGCAGAATAAAAGTTAAAAGAATAGCTCATGTTGGTAACAGAGGACATAGCTCCCGTCAATTGCTCTGAGAAATGTGTTGTTTCCATCAAGCACTGAAGGCGACAGCACAGATGACTTGGTACCTAATGACCCTGCATTCCTGACAAGGATGGCAAAAAGGTTGAAGGCTCTCACACATGCTATTCCTTTTTCTGTCAGTCCAGAATTCCACCTCATTCAGCCTCATTTCCACCTTTTCTCAGCTTGGGAGAAGGACATGTCCATTTTCTATGTAGGTAGTGATTTTTGGTGCTTTTTTATATACTTGTGTGTAGGGAGAGCAACCTTATACTACATCCAAAAAAGCCTCTCCCACATTCATAAAGGTTTAGTTTGCATTTGCAAACACAGTTGTCTGTGTATGCCACAATTACTTAGGCAGGGCAAAGGAACTAAAATTGGAACTGTTATATCTTCTTCCAACTGAAACTGATTATTGAAAACAGTTTTCTAGTTAAACTGGAACAAAATGTCATGAAAAAAAAGACTATTTCTGACTGCCAGATCAAAAAATGCCATATAGTTCTTCCCTTAATTTTATATCTGTTAGTATATAACTGCTTATTTAAGTATATCAGATACACAGGTTCAAGACAACTTTAAGTCCATAAATGCCATATTGAAAATGAAAGAGTTATTTTTGTATTTTTCACTCATTCAGGTGATAATGTTAATTTTCAATAAATTTGGGTGATTTGAGGAGGAAAAATTTAAAGAATTTAAGACGGAAATTAAATTTGGGGATGTGTGCTATAACACAAACATTTCTTTGTTGTATTTCAACTGCCAATATATGTAGCTTGGGCACACTGAGCTTTCTGATCATTCTGATTTGCACACTCAGCCTCTCAACCTGGGGGTTGAATAGAACACTATCTCCTCCCAAAAGCATCAGGAAACTTTGAATTAATATTTTAAGGGGTTTTTTCATGATGTGAAAATCACAGGAATATGAGCAGTTCCACCAACAGTGGTTTATCAATCACGTATCTGCCCTGGTGTGAGATGTAGAGCTTTTAAATGTCTAATGATAATTGTACATCTGTTCATTATGTCACAAATCATAAAGGAAAATGTCATGTCGCTGGTGCTCTTCCTTAAAAAAAAAAAAAAGCTGTTCAGCTGAGCCCTGATGCTGGTCTTGCTGAACTTCCTAGCTGAGAGAACTTGCAGCATAATTAGGCTAAAAGTTGGAAAATAGTTGATGAGTAACATGTTTAATTTGATTTTAAGTATGAAGTGACAAACATACATGTCTGGTTTTCCATTAGAAATTTAAGACTTTTATGTTTCCCCCCTCCCACACCACACACTCTCCTTTTTTTTTTTTTCCCCCCCCTCAGAATGTCATTCGGAAAGCATTTGGCCACAATTGTGCAAACATTTGAATACATGAGTAATATGGAACCTTCTTGATCCTGCTGAGGGTTGAGTAAAACAGTGCACATGTAATACTGGAGATTTCAGACATACATTTCAAGAAGAAAACCTGAAAGAGACTGAAAAAAGTATGGTTGCTATTCAGGCTTTACACAAAGTTGTTATAAATATCCTTAGCTTGCTATTGAATTCATTAAAGTACATCTCTACTTTAAAGAGTTCTAGCTGTCTCTATTATTCAAATTCTTGTGTAAACAATGCCCAAATAAGTGTTATTTGTCATACTGGAAAAATATGTCAAATAGGGGCTAGTAGAGATTTAGTACTATTGAATAGCATTATTAATGACTTTGGAATAGAGAATATGGTTCTTAAAGTTGCAGACATAACCAATTTGGAAGGGATGGCGTGCATTTTGGAGGGCTAGATTATAAATAAAATTATATTGACAAATGGTTCGAGTAACCTGAAACATAGGATGAAATTCAGTGGGAAAGGGTGGAAAGGAATAAATCTGTAACGTTGTCCTAGTTACAGTGGCTGGGACCAGTTTATCACCATGTGGATGCAATCAAAACTGTGTATTCTACACCCTCTGTGTTATTCCTGATGAACTGTTAATAATGGATCATTTGGAGCAGCTGCCCAGGGCACACCTGACCCCTCAGGCTACAAGCTGGGGGTTAAAGAACCCTGCAAGGCACAGGAATGTTTCTGTCTTCACACCGGTGACTCAGTTGTGATAACTCCTCTCTGGGGAGGCATTGGCACTGTCACACCCAGCCTGAAGGGTCATGTTTGCTAGTGGACCATTACGGATTGGCACAACAGGCAGTTGCAAGCACTTAGACTATCAAATATTCCAAAAATATCCTATGACTCACAGAGTTAAATCACCCATTGTGAAACTCCCTGCCCTGGGTGAGGTATTGAGCAGTCCCACCTGAACCTGAGCACATATAGTCCTAGGGTTTTGGAACTTCAGGTACCATTCATCAGATCTAGAAGAGGACCAGAACCTCAACAGGACTGCGACTGCCACTCTAGACAAGAGTGCAACCATCCATCCCCACCAACAGGTTTCTTTTCCTTTTACTGAGTTGTACCTTTGGTTTTTGTGGGTTAAAACCAATTTTTCTCTGTATCATTGTATTTATTGTAATCTTTTTAGTAAATTGTAGCTCTCACTTGTAATCTCTCTTGAGTTGGGTTTATTTCTCCTACTAGTTTACCTTTAAACCAGTACAACATGTATGACTTTCCATCAACAGGAGAGGATTCTGAAGTTTTTTAGTAAATCAGGATCAGTATGAGTCAGCAATGTCTTACTGTCAAGAAAACAAACATCATACTGGGATATATAAACAGGAGTCTCATATGTAAGATGCATGAAGTAATACTTCCACTTTACTCAGTATTCCCAAGGCCTCAACAGAAGTACTGTATCCAGTTTTTGGCACACCACTGCAAGAAAGCAGAGACAGGCCAAAGGAAAGCAACAGGAATAATCAAAAGTCTAGAAAAGACAACCTAAGGAAAGAGTGACCGAAGAGGAGATGTTTAGTCTGTGGGGAAGATGACGGGTCGATGGCACACTGGCAGGTTTGAAGTACGGGGAAGGCAACAGAGGAGGCTATAACCTGTTCTCTGTGGACATGGTGCATGATAAAGTACATGGTATAAAATTTGGCTAAGGCTCTGTCAACAAGTTTTCTTACTGATAACTTGTATGGATAAAGAAATTCTAAGATTGTGTGAGAAAGCGGTGGGATCCCTAGAACTGGGATTGTTCAGTCTGAAGAAGGCTGCGGAGTGACCTTATTGTGGCCTTTCAGTACCTAAACGGGGCTACAAGAGAGGGATATTATACAAGGGTATGTGGTGATAGAACAAGGTGGAAAGGCATTAGGCTGAAGGAGAAAAGTTGTAGAAAAAAAGAAAGAAATTCTTCCTTGTGATGGTGGTGAGGCACTGCCACAGGGTGCCCATAGAAGTCGTGGCTGCCCCATCCCTGGAGGTGCTCAAGGCCAGGTCAGCAGTTGGGCTGGAACCAGGTGTGTCCCGCCCAATGCAAACCCTCCGACGGCGCCAGGATTCGGTAGGCCCGTCCCCTCCGTTGCCATAGCAAGGCACAGCTGGGCCGTAGCCCCGCCCCTTGGTTGCCCGCGGGGCGTCCCTGCGTGGGGCGGCCGCAGCGGCCGCTGGGCTGGCTGCTGGAGCTCCCGCCTCCCCCCTTCCCTCAGCGCCGCCGTTGGTCTCGCCCCGCACGGGCCGTAGCGACGGCGGGCGCGCCGGGGGAAGATGGCGGCGCGGGCCCTAGAGCTGCTGCCGTCCTCTTGAGTGCTGTGCCCGCTCTCCCGCTCTGTCCCCTCCTTGCTCCTGTGCCCGGCCTCTCCCGGCTGCTCTCCGCCTCTGCTCCTTCCCCGCCGGGGCCAGAGGGACCATGTCGGACTCGGAGGAGGAGGAGAGTCCGGACCGTCAGCTGAAGCTGGTGGTGCTGGGGGACGGCACCACTGGCAAGGTCAGTGCCGGCCCCGCCGGCAGCTCCTCTACCTCGCCGCGGTGCCCCGAGCCCCTTCCCGGCCTTCCTCCTCGGCGTTCTCGCCGGCTCTGCTGCCGAGGGGGGAGCAGTCGCGGCGGCTCGCGGTGTGTCGCGCTGTCGCGATACACGGCTGGCTGCGCCCCCGGCCCGTCACGGGCTCTCCCCGCTGTGTCCGCGCCGTGCTCGGCAGCACAACCTCCCACGGGGCTGCCGCACGGATAGGCGTGCACGGCTTTAATCCCATTTTCTTGAGCCGCGAAGAAAGGAGCGGCGAATCACGTAATTCCCGCGGTGCTGACGGAGTTCCCCGCTGATCCCCGTGCGCTGCCGGTCGCGCCGGCGGCAGGAATCGCCCGGCTGGAATCCTGGAATAGCCCAGAGTGGCTCCAGGTGGTCGCAGTGCCCCGGGCGAGGGGCCGGGAATGGGGCCGAGCCCGGGGGATCGCGGTTCCCCTGGAAAGGACCAGAGCGAAGGTTCCTTAGCTGGGTCTCCAGGCGCTCTCCCTTCTGCTGCAGAGGTGGATAGAACCCTTTGCTGCTGTTGGAGTTACTGTTGCAGAGTTTGGAAAGACACTGCTGGGTCCACTTAAGTGTTTGTGACTTTTATGTTTTTGTTTTTCTAGCCCTATCTCATAATCAACATAATGCAGTACTGTTGATACAAGTTTATATATCAGCAAGTAGTACCTGTCTTTTTAAAGAAGAAATTTTGACAAGGAGAGACCAAAGAAGACAAAAGAGAGGCTACTTTCTTACCATTAGTCTCTGATCTTTACCATGTTCTTGAGCGTATTTACTGCCATACGTAGCCTGAATCGGTTTGCAATACAGCTGAAAATAGTAAATATATTGTATGCTTGAAGTGTGCGGTTTTTTTCCTCTGTTGCTAACTTCTGAAACCATGGGGAGCAGAAAATCTGCCTGCCTCACAGTTCGTATGAGAAGTGTAAATATCCTTAGAGCTGGTTTAAATGAACTGGATGACACTTATTAGTGAAAGTACATGTGTAGTTTTGCTCACTTACTTATTCAGAGCTCTACGAAGAATCAAAATAATTTTTTGTCGCCAGTGATTCCAAGCCCAGTCTGAAGTGGTATTGTGTTCATCTGAGTCAGTAGATGGGCAATTCCAAGTGACTGTGATTAGAGTGTAATAAATACACAGGACTGACAGCTGAAGTGCTGTTTCACTGGTAGCATTTCCCAGGAGTTTTCCAGTCAAACTGAGGAATCTTTTCACTACCACTGTTCAGCAGCTTGTGGCATGACCTCTCACGAAACATGGATTTTTAAGCGTTCTTGAGTTTTGATGTATATTCCTGCTGGTTCCTACTTCTCTCACAGGAGCTGCCACTCACTACATCTCCTGCTGGCTCTAGGAGTCCTGTGCTTCCAGTGTAGATTATCGGGCATGAGTAGCAGCAATGCTCTAGTGTGCTGCTTTTCCTCCCGTCCCCCCTAGATGATGCTGTAATAGAGGCTCCTTCCCACCATCCCGATGGCCTGGCAACACACATGTGAAATAATACATTTATTGTAAGATCCTGTAAAAATAAAGAAACGATTGGGTCATGGAATGGAAGGATGAAATGTACCTAGTGCTATTTCAAGCACCTCAGAAGACTAAATTGTTGAAGTTCCTCTCCTTTGTTGGCTACTCCTGCATACTTGTTGAAACATGTGCATGGCTATGTGTTTTCAGCTCTGAATAGCCTGCCTCTCACATCTGGTTCACAGCTGGTCTTTACACACATGCATACTTAGCCTCTCTTTCACTGGGCAAGGTGTGGCTTTTTCTCTGCCTCTCTTGCTAGGATCTTCAGACAGGAGGAGTGTAGACAATAATGGGATATATCTGAAATATTGTATCTTGTGTTTAGTGTGAGATGTTCACATTTGACTTCTGTCCTTTGCTTTCTTTCCTGACAACAACCAAACAAAAAAAAAAAAAAAGAGGGAAAAAATATTTTATTTCCTCCTGCTTGACCATCCGGGGTTGTCTGGTCTTTTGTTTTCCAGGGGAAAAAGAAGTAGTTGTGAGTCAGGTGTAAAGTTGCTTTCTGTTTTCCTCACCCATTGTTTAGAAGCAGTGTGACTCAGGTGCTGTGCAAGGATTCGAAGGAGCTTAAAAACAAATCGGTGTCAGTTCAAGCTAAGGGTCATGTATTTTCAGTAGCTAGGAATTACCCTATCCATGAGGCAAGGGAGAGATGTTGTGCTTCTATTAATTTGTTCTGAGGTGATTAAAAGGATAATTGGGTATTTAGAGTTTTAAGGAGAAGAATAAGCACTGATGGAGGAAACTCTTAATTAGAGAAGAGTAAAAATGGAAGAAGGAATAAGAGTGAGAGTAGAATCTGTAAAAGTATTAGGATAAAATAGAGATGGTAAGGAAGCGATAAATTATTGAAAAGAAGGATGCAAGACTGGTTAGTTAGAAGATAATAGAGAATGATTTTGACAAACTAGGAAAACAATCTAAAAAGCAACCGGAGGTAGGGATAAAGTGAAATGAAAATAAACAAGAGTTATTAATATCAGTTGGCTCTTTAATTTTTGATTACAGGAAGAAACGTGTACACGCAGCAGCCTTATGTGTCTCGGTTTCAAATCAACCCACTCTTTCTGAGCCAAAATGATTTTCCATTAAAGTAAATCTGCATTACCGGTATGAGTTGAAAAAAATTATGATCTGGATATTTCTACTTTTTTATGCACAGATTGGCTGAATAGTGAAGTATATAATGATACTGATTTAAGGTAGACTACTTTGATTTGCTACTGTTGAAAAAGGTTTTGGACCTCTGGAAGCAAATCTTGGAGCTATTCATGGGAAGAGTGGTCCTGAAAAACAGATATGCTGGGATTCTGCCTATTTGCTCTCCATTGTAGCTGGGACTAAAGTGTGGTATCAGAAACATCCTACCTTTTCCTTTTCCTGTTAACAATGGATGATGGGAATGAAAGAAAGACTACTGGAGCTGGTGGGGGAATTTACAGGAGCTAAAACATAGTCTGATATAATGAGTGGTGTCCTGTTTTCTTCAGAATTTTTTAGGATACCAGATTTTTAAGTATTGTGCCAATTCTGGATTGTTTTGTTACACTTGGGCTCAGAAAGTTTGTCAGTATTGACAAAAATATTGTCAGTGTTGAGTCAATGAAAAATTGAATGGAGTGTTCCATGCAGATTGGCTCAATTACGTCAGAGAGATCAATGTCAAATATCAAAAAGTGGAGATAATTTTCTCTTTATGTGAACAAAGTTACATCAGTAGTTAGGAGTGGGATGGAGAGACATCAGCTTGGACAGTTCTGTGTTTATATCATAGTTAAAACTTTTCATTGTTTAGCCTAGTATTTTATTTTCATTGTATCTGTCCTAACATTTTTCCCAGTAGGACAGGACATGATAGAGGGAGGGGGAGTGAGTGTTGCTGTGGTTGGATAATGGCATTGATGTTCTGGAAGAGAGTGAGGGAAGGGGTAGATAGAGACGTTGCTTTTTGGAAAGTGAATTCTCAATTAGCTGACAAAGTTGGTATGTGAATGGAAATTCGTGGGTTCGGAACGATATGCTTCCCTACCTTTGAATTTTGGGTTTAGTTTTCTTTCTTACAAGTGTGATACTACACTTTGGCATTGCTTTTTCAAAGCTTTCTTGTATAGGATTTTACTCAAAGAATTGTCATTGGTGGGATTTTCTCTACAAGTTTCCACATTGCCCTGGTGAGTAGTCAGTGTCAGAGCTGGCTATCATTACTTATTCTGTTTGACATTCAATTTACTTCCATTTATTGACTTTTCAGTTTATTTCATAGACACTTTGCTTTTTTTTGTATTTACTAATTATGTAGGTGTTTAGGAACAGCATGTTAGCAGTTTATACTGAGTTGTTGACATAGAAAAATAGAAGCAAGAAACTGTCATGCCTTGCATGTGAGGTTGAATTCCATCTTTGCTTCTTTAAAAAAAAAAAAAAACAAACTTCCCAAATATCCCATTGTATTTTGCACTTGGAATACTGTAAATTTTATGTACTATTTTTAACTACTGTCTTGGTTGCTGTGTATTAGAGCTCAAAGACGTTTTCCTGTCTGAAAGGAGGGAGTTTGTAAAGCCAGCCTTAACAGTGTGTTCATATTTAGAATAGCATATTAACATTCACTTTGAAGTATTTAAGACAAGTGTGTGAACCTGCCAGACTGATGGAATTTCTGATGGAAATTCTGCTCTGCAAGTTGGTGGCCTGGTTTTCTTAGTAGAGATGTGAAGGAACCAGGCCTTTCTACTATCATAGTGTTCTCTGATCTTTACATTAAGAGGTGGAATTGTATGGAGCGCAATCTTTTTAGAACATGGTTACTGATCACTTATTTATTTTTACAGCTACAGTTCTACGGAAGCATTATTTAACTTTTGTTAGTTTTCACATAGATTGTACTCATTATTTTCCCTCAGGCAAAACTGTTGTGCAAAGTCTTTTATGGTAAACACGGCAGAGATGCTTTTGGGATTTGAAGGGAGTATTTGTATTGTAGAGGTACTCGAATATGCATTGACATAACTTCTTTGTTTATTGTTGTAGAGAAGTTTGAACTGTAGCTCTTAGTATTTTGTGGATAAATGCTTGTTCTGTGAATAAGTAGAGGTCTCTAGTATGGTAATCCAACACCTTCTTGAGCTCTAACATTTATTAGAAAAAAAATTAAAAAGGAGTTAGTCAATGATTTTCTGCTATAAATTCCTTTGCATTCAAGAGCACAGTAGAGAAAAGCAGTTTAAGATAGCTTTGCCATGCTGTTGATTACTCGCTGCTCTTATAGGCTGGCTGTTAATTAAATGTATGTTGTTTATTTTTACTAACACCCCTAGAAGCTCTTGGGGAATACTGAGTGTCACAGAGTGATAAGCTAATATTTACTGAGTCTTTAAAACAAGAAGGGAGTGGTTAATTATTTAATGAGGATATAAATTAGTGTGTTGGAGAATATAGAATACTGTGATACAGTCAGATGATACTTTAATCTGTACTCCAGGTACTGGTTACTTTTCCAAAAAAGGAAGATTTCAAGGAGAAGCCTGAGTGGTTTATTTCTGCAATCTTCTTATTCTCTACATATTTAAGGTCATGACACATTAAACATAGTGTCTTTGTAATCTTGACATGCTAACTATTGTGATTAGAAGAATCAGCTCTACTGACTTTTTCAATACTACAGGCTGAACCTGTATTGAGTTGTATTTTGTGTGTGTTGTTAATATTACTGTCACATAGCTGAAGGCGGAAGAATCTTCTCATGATTCATCCTTTATGGGCTTCCCCCTTTCCACAGCGATATAAATATATAAGCATGCTCATGATCTTTCTAGTTCACTTGCTTTTCCCCCCGTTTATTTTTTACTTGTTTATTTATATTCCTCTAAGGGGTCGAGTTCAGTGAAGTAAATGAAAATGTTGCCATAGTCTATAATTGACTATTTGGATTACTACATCAACTTATCTTCTGATATCAAAATATAATTCATTATATATATGACAGTGATAGGAATAGAAATATGGAAACAATAAATCTTTTGTTTACTTCGTAGGAAATTCAATAGTTGAATAAATGTTTGCCTGTTTATACTTGAGCTTTAATGCTGGAGCTCTGGTGATCATGTTTTAATGCAAAAAAAAGCAAGTTACCTTTTCTTCCTGTGCACATTTGACATCATTAGCCTCATTTAGATATTTGTTAAAACCATCCTATTCATAGACCTTGCCCATTCTCATTTTCCACAGCTATTGGTGTTATTTTGCTATTGAATTTTTGACTGAATGTACTCTAACAGCAATTTCTAATAACAGTTGGTGTCACTCATCTCTTCAGGTCTTGATGAACAGAAGACTGGCAAAAAAGAAAAACCTTCTTGCCTGTTTTGAGTTTTCTCAGACAGTGTAAGGGTTGTATGAGGCTCTTAGTCTTTTCCCCTCCTTATATATGTAAATGCATATTTAGATTTTTTCTGTAGTTTATTTATATTTGCAAATGTCATGTCACCAAAAGATTTGTAAGTGTACACCACTAATGTGATGTAGGATGTATTTTATAATTTTAAATATAGTATTTAATTTTTTTCACAGTACAGATTTTGTATTCTTTATGGTTGTAGTACTCTTTTCTCCTTTACTTTTTTGTGGGGCTTTCTTTTTTTCTTTCTTCCCTCTTCTTTTCCCTCCCTCCCTTTTTTTTTTTTTTTCTTGCATGGAGACTTTAAGTTGCTTAAATTTATATTAAATTGCTACTGACACAGTATAAATATCTTGATTCATTAATTTATCTAGGTTAGTTGTGTATCATTAAAAACTGATCATGAGGTCACCAGTGTATTGGTCCGCTTTTATAAATGCACAAAATACCAATTGAAGAAATAAGTTTCCAAAGTTCTGCTGAAAGAAATGATTCTGAAAATGTGCATTCTTGACTTTAGTTTTTTTTTTTAACTATGTGCAAGACAGTGCTCTGCCCATCTTAGACTTCCCATAGTTCCTGATCCTGAAACTGATGTACAGTGGCGGGAATCTTGCCACACTTGGGAGCCCTTGTGGGACTCTGCACTGTGCAGTTCTCTATTCCCTCCCGGAAGGTTGGTTTGGGATCATTCTGTTCTGTACCAGGGGAGGACCCTTGTTTTGGAAATGAACACTTCTAAAAACTACTAAGATCCTCAGGTATAGATAGTGTCACTTAGATTTGCGTCAGTTTGAGCATACTAATGATACCTCAATCACATCTGTGTATTATTTTGTAATATGACTATTACAGTATTTTTGAAGTCAAAGGAAATATGCACCTTGTTTCTTTTTGCATAAATTAGTAGCCTTTGCCACCTCCTGTTATTATGTTGAAGCTGACTGGAGTGCTTGTCAATCCAGATCCATGAACACTGTTAGCATTCATTGATTTAAAAAGTGCTTAACTGTATTTCATACTTCTGGTTTAACATAAAGTTTTTTGCTGTTTAAAATGACAACTTAATTTGATGCTGTTCTGTTTTAGACATCCTTAGCTACACGTTTTGCCCAAGAAACATTTGGAAAACAGTACAAACAAACCATAGGACTGGACTTCTTCTTGAAAAGGATATTATTGCCAGGTAAGAGAATTAGAACTAACGCTGAAAGGTTGGGTGGCAGCAAGACTTGCAGAAACAGGCTCTTCAAAGTAATGTGTACTTAATAAGCTTAGTACAGTGTTTTTTATGGCAAAGTAAATTAGGTTGTTCAGAGAAAATTTTCTTAGTATGTTCTTGCCAGGTGACAGAGTTATACGTTTGCAACTTACATCTCTAAGTAAAACAGTAAATTCAAATGAATGCTATCTATTTTGATGAATTTTATTATCCCTGCTTGAGTGTCCATGTGGATAGTGTAGCATGTAACAATGAAATGGAACTTTGAATATGTTAGCTGAAAAAGTGTATGTGGTTTGAAAGAAATACATATATTTTTTTAATGAAATACACAACTTGTATTTGAGTTGTGTGAGAGGAGCATAATGCAGCTATGGACTTGCAGTGCTCTAATATGTGAATGGTGTTTTATGCAAGGCAGCATGAAATTGCTGGCATTTAATAGACCACTAAAATTCAGGGTCCCTCGGCACTCATAAAAATACAGTTTGAGCATTCAAGATGTTTCACTTCACAACGGCAGAGAAACTATTTAGATGCCAGTTGCAGCACACTGCATGGAAAATGCAAAGAAATTATTAAAAGAGAATAGTTGCTGGTAGAAATTTGTCTCTGAACAATTGGGTATTTGAAATAAATCTTTTCATTGATCTATGTTTGCTCATATTCTAAGTATGCAAGTATTTTATTAAATACATTTTCTTCTGGATTTAGGAATCAGACAAAGTTAGAAAAAGTGTGTGTAACTAATAAGAATTGTAATGAGATTTGATAAAGTTGATGCAAGTTCTGTAGTTCTTTTTTCCTTGTGAAGGATGGGGAGGGAAGCAAACCTAGAAATTTTATCTATTTTCTATTTTATCTGTAATCTGAAGTTATAAGAAAATACATGCAGTTCTTGAACTTATTTTTTTAAAATTATGTTGCTAGTAATTTCTTGATTATGTTTATGTATTTTCTTAAGTGAAACAGAATAATCTTTTCAGACTATTTCTACATTCACTATTTTGGTTTGGTCATTTTGCTGTAGTTTTTTAGTATCTGGTGAGTGATAAAGTACCGAATTCCAGTGCTTATTTCTTCATAAAATCTACAGAATAATTTTTTTATTGTCCTGCTCGTGCCTCTAAAAATATCAGTGTGCGTAATACTTAACAGCAGTACTTGCAAGTGGAATGTGTACACAAATCATGCAGTGTGCATGCTGAGAACTTCTATTTTGCAAGTTTTTTTCCTGCTGTTAAGCATACAGAAGCTATTAGTACATTACTGGGATTCTGAATATTCTTGTTGAGGAAAAAATTTGGAAAGTTATCAACTATTGCTTCATTCATTTTTGTTCATAGCTTATTTTGTGTGTGAATTTCATTCACTCATTCACAGTTTTATTTTGTAATAAAATCAGAATGTAGGTGAAAGCACCAAAAAGTCTGTGCATCTATTTTTCTTATTATTAACAAAACAGTAATGTTTGTATTCATATTCAGGAAGATGCATTTTTCCATAGGTTGTCATTCTGGTTTTGCTTATGCTTATATACGTGTTTAGGTATATATGGCTCTCTGTGTTTTATATGTAAGCTGGACTGGTCGTGGGGAGTGAGAGGGAGAGAGGGTGGTAAAATTTTTAAATACTGGAATGGGAAGCATTACTTTAGTAAGTGGATTTTTCTAATTTCTTGATTACTTCTGGGTTTGCAGAGCTGCTATGTTCACTTGAAAGGTTAGTTCATACCACTGCACAGAAATTGTGTATATCAGTAGGAAAAAAAGCCTCAGTTTCCCTTATCTAGTAGGAGAATTGATGAATAGCTATGGTTCAGTAGTTGATTTTTTCTTCTTCAATGTAAGCAAAGATTTCAGAAGTTAAAATTATCGATTTCTGGAATTGCGCAGAAGTGTACCTTAGGCAACGTTAAAAATGCATTTAACTTGTAAAATACTGTTTTTCTGGTGTGGTTTTTTGTTTTGTTTTGTTTTTGTTTTTTTGGGTTTTTTTTTGGCTTTTTTGAGATAAAAGTGGCATTTTTCTCCAGTTGTTCTAGCAGCTAATGCAGTTTTGCAGTGAAAACAGTAAATATTTTACGTAGTAAAACAATATAGTTTAACACAAGTAGTAAATCCTTTGATTAATTTTGAACAATGACTTCCAGTGTTCAACTTGGCAAATTCACTTCATGCAGTTTTGTCAAAATATTTTTTTTTCAAATGCAAATAATTTCCATTATATTTATTGATGCAGAATCTTGTATAGTCTGGATGCAACCACGGTGTGGATTTTAGAGCATAAACAGTCAATGTGTTAGTCAGAGGGTCTGCTGATAGAGACTCTTAAGAGCCATAGTCGTATACTTTTAGGAAGGTTGTGAGTGCAGTTCAGTAAACAGGATTCTTCTGTTAAAAGGGTTTTCTTAAAGTTGTTGGTGCAAAAAGTTGGCAGACTTGTGTTTTCAGTTCCATGCTGACTGTGCAGCGCTTGTAAGATTAACCAGTGCACCAAGTGTACTCCTGCAGGATCACTGCTGCTTCAGCCCAGTGACTTCAGTTCATACCAGAAACGATTGAGATACCTGCACTGTGGTGCCTCAGTTATTTTAACTTGCACTTGTGTGCATTTTCTACAGAATAAAGAAGTGATGGGGTTTTCTTTTTCCCTATCAGTTTATAAAATGCTATTTTGATGGGATTATTCAGTTATTTTTATTGGTATGTTAAGTCCATTTGTAAGAACTGCCTTATTGTGCATGGTTTCTTTTTTGTTTTGTAGTAAGTCTCCAATGTGTATGTTCCTTTTAAGTCTATGAAAAAGTAATGTCAAACTTTTTGCAGCAAACTTTGTGTGCTGCTATTTTAGTTGTTAATGAAATACTTGCTGGACAAACTGTCTGGAGTTTTTCCTTCTATGAGAATAATTCTAACATCCTTCTTTCTTCCCCAGAATCAGTCTGAGCACAAAACAAATATTACAGAATCTAATACAAAAAGAGGGAAAATGAAGCATTTTCACAGGAGATGGTTGGCATGAATTTCAGTAGTTAGTGAGGTCCTAATTAAGAACCAGTTCACCTTAAGTGAACGTACCAATTTTTTTTTCTCCCCTATTTATTTTTTCTGTTGCTAGTGAAGGTAAATAAATCATTCATAATAGTAGATCTTTTTAATTGCACTGTCACTGTTAGACCATTTAATTTCACTTAACTGCATTAAACTTTCTCAGGTCATTCCCTGCAGTTATCCAGGTACTAAGCCCAGTATGCTGTTCATAATTATTATTCTTAGGAGGAAGGATGAAGTTAGAAACTTTTTAAAGCACTTGAACACAAAATTAGGCATCTGAAAATTGTTGAGTTTGAAAGTGATAATATTTATAAAGCTGCTTTTTCCAAATAGCTGGCATGAATGTCATAGTGACTTGCCAGTAGAATACATAGAGGTAGAACACCACAGTGTGGTGAGCCTTTGAACATACATGGTTTGTTTACTCACTGAGGATGTGTAGTCTTTTCAGAATGCAGGTTCACCAGTTTATCCATGCCAGATATTTTATGGAAGACTTTACTGTGTTGTTTGCAGTCATTTATGTTCTAAGCCTTAAAAAAATTAATTCACAGTATATACACTGCCAAAGCAAATAAGCTTTTTATGGATTATAAAAGTTTTCCTTTATTGAACTGGAGTGTTCATGATGTATTTTCTACGCTCCATTTAGAAATTCTCTTAGTATTAGATAAAACTCAGTGTCTCTTCAAAGTACTGTCTTTCATTCATCTCTTTATTTTTGAGACCAAAGTAGTAGTTTTGGAAATAAGCACTTTTAACCAGATTATAAAAATATAATGTGATGTATTTAATACTACAAGTAGCATATATTCAGCGATATAGTTCTAATTTGCGGGTTATTTTCACTGTGTGTTGCGACATATTTCCATGGAGCACAGTCCCTTGTGTACCAATGTGAGCCTGTTAGTTTTAAATTAACAGCTTAATAGATCATGTTGTGCCAAATAAAATTGTTAACTATGTAAAACTGTTGAATTGAGAATATATCTTTCTGAGCAGACTAAATTAATTTGTTCATTTTCACTCAGCTCTCAATAGTTGTGGTGTGGAATGCGTTGCATTTTTAAAAAATCTAGGAATGAAATTAATAGGCAGTTGTGATTATATGTGTGTAAGTAGGATTGGTATTAATGTGTAATTCATGTTAGTTTTATGTAGATTAGAAAATTTTTCATCAGTCCTTACTCTGTTAGAATGTTGTGATCCTGGGTAATCAGTACTGTTTTGAAAACCATTCTTCTCATGCAAGATGAGGCAAATTATACTTTAATATGTTTGTAGGTATATGGAGACATACCTTTCTGTGTGTGTTTTTGATCTGTGAGTTTCTGAGTTGTTAGAATATATATTACTTGTAGGATATCAAATATTGTGTATTTACACTGCATTTTTTGTTAGTTTGTTTTTAAAAACCTGTTAACAGTTTCAACAGCTTACAAGGTGTTTATAGTAGAAAGGAAGGTCTATTCTTTGTATAGATTCTTCAGAGATGAAGTGATGTAGATCATGTCCAATTTAGCTTCCTGCTTTGGGATGGTGGGTGGAGGAAGTAATCAGTGTTTTCATCCTCAACTTAGATACGTGTTAGTATTTTCATTTTTTTTTAATCTATCAACTATATACAGTTCTTTAACTGTATACTACTCTCAGCGTCACTACCAGGGTGAAGTCACCATGTAGATTTTCCTCTCTTCTCAATTTGTAAAGAGGATTTAAGAGTGAATGGGGAAGGGACACACCGTATGAAATAATGTGGTTAAGATGGCATTAATTGCGTTACATTTCAATTCCAGGTACTGTGCTATAGAATGTGCTCTGTAAAGATTTACATGTTTCCTCAATGGAACATATTATACAATTTCTAGTCAGGAATGTTATCCTTTATACAATTCCAATTATTTTCTGTTAATATTAAATGTTAATATCTAGCTATAGTTTTACTGTATCTTAATGACTTAACTGGACAGAAATGAGGTTTTTTCCAAATTATGCAATCATATTTTTGTTGAAATTTAGTTCCTATTTATTATATACTTTAAAAAAACTATTGCTGTTGATCTGCTAAAGCTGTATTACCTGCTGTAATAATATATCTTTAAATTTGTTATCTAAATTTTCCTGGTTACACAATATCTGTATAATTTTTTTTTCCCCAGGAAATTTGAATGTTACTCTTCAAGTGTGGGATGTAGGGGGACAAACGATAGGAGGCAAAATGCTGGATAAATATATTTATGGAGCTCAGGTACAGTATAAATGCTGATAATTGTGTTTATAGTAATGATGTAAAATTAATTGAAACTTTGTTCTTAAAATCATACATACATTATGCATAATTTTTAGTTTACTTTATAGATCTCAAAAATTTTATGGAGCTCAGGTACAGTGTAAGTTCTAATATTTGAATCTGTGATAGTGATTTAAGAAGTTTCTGTTTATAATTATACACACATGCATACATATACATAGCTTTTAGTTTGTTGTTTTGTAAATCTCAAAAATATTTCATCTTTGTTCAATCTAAACTTAGTTGATATTAATACTATAATTTAATTTTCATGTATAGCTAATTTTTTAGAGCTAACATAAAAAGCAAAGCAATTGTACGCATTTGT
>VWZG01013122.1:322588-366091 GCA_013396735.1 Grallaria varia
TAGATAATTTATTAGTGATTTCTAGTACTAATTTGTAGTTTTCTGTTAAATGTTAAGTTTGCAGGGATTTCTCTAGTATTCCACAAAACTTGAAGAAATTGTTCAGGGCTGGTTTTGTTGGTTATTCTGTTTTATTGTACATTGCAATAGATTGGAATCATGAACACAGTAAGCTGCCATGTCTATTGAAAGCACCATAATTAACTTCAGAGAGCTGTCAATCTATTAAAATCTCATGTTGTGATTGTAAGAGATTAAGATTTACTTGTGAAGCACTGGGAAGGTAATTTCTACTTTAAAAATTCCAATCAGTCTCCAGTCTCTCCTCCATCAGAAATTTCTTGGAAAAAAAATTAATTGACATGTGAATTCTGGACCTTTTCACCTCTTTTTTCTTATTTTTTTCCTTTGTTTTGTTTTTGTTTTTTGTTTTGTTGGTTTTGCTTGTTTTGTTTTGTTAATCAGTAGCAGCTGAAATGAGGGACTGTCATTGCCCACTAATTTATTAAAAATGTTTGGTAAAGCAAGAACTTCAGAGATGCAGACCTTTGTTGTAAAAGCAGTACTTCATTTAAAGTGACTGGTTTCATCCTGGGTGCTTAGTTTAATTCTTTCTTCCTTCCTGTGCGTTTTTCTTTTTTTTTCACAGCCTGACCTCCATGTTTGGTCAGAGAGAGCAGAAAACTGAGCTGAATCAAGATCTTGCCCAGAGCTGCTTTCTATACCTATGTTATCAGTTAGTTCTCTGTCTTTCCATAGATTTTTGTCTGTATTTGGTGAACAGCAGGTGGAATTGTAAAATTTCATGTTAAACTTTTTTTTCCCCTATTAATTATAGGTCATAAGATCTTAATAATCCTGAACTTTATGGCGGGTATTGAATCTTCAGTTTAACTGTCCTAGTTACTTACTTTGTGTTATTTAATTCTTATTTAATACAAAGTATGTTTGAGGTGTGCTTATTTCAGTGTTGCTAATACCACTTCCTTTGCACTGGATAATTGGGGAGTAAACCTTATTGTTAATTTTAACAAATGCTTTTGAGTTTCAAGGCAATAACTTAAAACTTCCATAGATACGTTACTGTCAAATTGACTTGTATAGTATAAATGAAACTGTAGTTACTTCTATAGAAACTATAGAACTGTAATAGTGGATGATTTGTGTTTTGTGCACTTAGGATCTTTGCTTAAATTTGGTATTGCTAAAGTTCAGTAATCACAATGGATCTTCTAGTCATTAAGTGTGAATTAGAGAGGGTTTATTGTGTTCTTTCTGGCTGATGTGTTTCCTTCCTTTCTCTCCTGACTACTTTATATACTTTCTTCTGCACTAATCTACAAGCAGTCTCCTCAAGTGTCGTACCAACATTTTCAGTGGATATATTGTAAACAAAAATTAACCAAGGTTGCTTGGGAGCTACACTCATTTTGATTTATAGCTACCAAGATGGTCTAAGGGCAGTGGTTATCTGTAGCTTGTATAGGGGGTAGGAATTATCAGGTACCAGTGAATAGTGGCTAGATGAATGATTTCTATTCTTAGAGATATTAACCAGATCCACTCCTCAATAAAGACTAATAACTCAGATTTTTAAACAGTCTTCATGACAGATGAGGGCACAGAGGAGAATGCATCAACACTAATTAAGAATGTTGACTGTTTGTTCGTCTTAGCTATGATTAATTGATCTTGGAGTGCTATCTCAGAACGGGAAGTGGTGTGCTGTTACACTGTGAAGTTTAAAGGTTACTTTTTGGTGTACCCTTTAACTTGCCTTTACATACAACAAAAAATGTTTTTACCTATCTTATCTGAGTGCAGAGGGAAACATTTTCCAGCCCAGATATGAATTAATATTTAGTGTAGTATGTACTAATGTGAATCTGGCTGGTAATGGGACTTGTCCAGAATGCTTTTGGACTCAGTTGGTGCATTATATAATTAGTCTCCAGAGCTGTACTAGGAAAAATGTCTTCATTAACACTCATTTTGAGATTCTGGCTGACTAAAATTCAGAGCTATGTAATCATTCTCTTGTCCCTCCCAGCCTCCCCCAGTTGTTTTCTGTTCTTGCTTCCTGTGGGCTTGCACTTTTTAGGTACTGCACCTGTAATTAAGACAAGAGTTGAGCAGGTAATGCAAAGACCCCTGTTCTTTTGAGTCTTACGCCTGATTAAACTGAAGTTCCTGTATGCCTGATAGCAGGTCTGGTCACCTGAGCCTCACACGTGCTCGTGGGATTGGAGGGTAAACTACTTACATGTGGTGACTCCCTTAGAAAGAAAACCTTGTCCTGTGCTACAGTCAATTTACCAACTCATTTGAATAAATGTAGAATGATACCCTGTTTTAAAATATGTATAGAATGTTTGTCTCAGCAAACTTGTAAGATTAATAGAAAGTTGCAGTCTTATGGATTTGTTTGTTTCAGTAGTCAGGTAACTTCATTAAAAATGATTCTTAAAAGAAACTTGAACTAATGAAAGGGAAAATCACAGGTGAAAATGATCCGTTTTTTACCATAATATTTCCAACCCAGTGTCTGAATGTACTCTGTATTACTTTCACAGTGGGAACAACCCAGAAACACACATTTTTTGAGTGAGAAAATCACCTTGCTTGTCTGAGAAAGCATCTGACTTGCAAAATTTTTGTCCTGAATTGTGCTTGGCTTAATATTAATGGTACTGGATACTGTCCATGCAGAAGAGATCTATGTAATTGTGCCTGTTAAGTTGTGATGTGGACAAATCTGCTAAACTGTGATTAGTGGACAGAGCCTGAGCCTCAAGTGCTCTTTTGTAGAAAGGATCTGAGCTCACAGAAAACTATACAGAACAAAAGAAGGAAAGTTTATTGTTGTTGTGTGGTATTCAGCTTGCCATATTCCATTGGCTGAGAAGGGAAAACACCTGGAAAGAGCACATGGATCTGTGCATACGTGTTCCATTCTGGCTCCAGTCTTCATGTGATCTGCTGTGAAAAATGTTTCTGTTGCATCTGATCACAAATCAGCCCATGTTTTACTTCAACCCTTCTTTCAGAATCCTTCATGAAATGATCTCTTGGATGGAAAGGCACAGTGGACATTAAAGCTACTAAGTAACCCAGTTACAGGCAAATGGGAGTTTCTTCCAGTGCTGCTGTCATTACTAAAGCATGTATATGGGTTAGGTTTTGATGGTGGCTCTCAAAAGCTATGTGGCCAGAGTATCACCCCCACAAAAAACCCCAAAAAACCCACAAAAACAAAACAAAAAAACAAAAAAAAGAAAGTAAGAAAGAAAAAGAGTAGAAAGGGGATATCTTTTCTCTCATGCTGCTCAAAAGATAATTAATAATCATTATTATAATTTTCTGCCCTGCCTGTATTAAGCTCAGATAACATTAGTTAGTATTGAGCTTTCTTGCTTTTTGGTTTGTGTTCTGCTGCAGTGTGGGGTTCAGTACCAGGTTGAAGCTGAACAATGTACAGAACTTGCACACAGAAGATATGTTACTCTTACACCATTTGTCTGAGTTTGAGAATTGTACAACTAGACAAAGCCCAGATATAAACAGGTGTAATTCTATGAAAATCAGTGAATTTGCATTCATTTGAACCAGGGCAGTTTAGATATGTAGAACTGTTTTGAGAAGTTAATATTTCTTCATTTGGATCATATGGTGCTTTAACAAGAAAGTGGGAATAGTCATGAACTATTTCAAGTGATAGACACTTCTTATGTTCTGCTTTTTTATTTCAGTGACTATGAATAAACTGGTTTCGTCTTCCTATACTTGAAATCTTGGGGCTGCACTTTAGATTTTTGCTTTGTGCACATTAAGTTTTGCCTGCTAAGACCAACCAAGAGCTGCAGCCAAGTTGGTAGACTGTTGTTAGTGTAGCTGGAACTCAAATGCCAGTGTGACAGAAGTGCCAGTAAATAATAAATTCTCATTCAATAACAGTTGTGCTTGAATTCAGAAAAATCTTTAAAGATGTCATTGAAAAATGGAAATAGAAGTAAACTGTTTAAATACAAGGGTTAGAACAGTGTATGTATCATATTTTTATAATAATACACAAATGAAATGCTGAGAGATCTCTTACTGTTTCCATGGATTTTGTCTGTAGTTTATTTAGCAATGTAGACATACGTCCAATAAAAAAGATGCTGCATAAACTATAGTCCAGGCTGAATGTGCTTCTGTTTTTGGTTTAGGTAGAAATGTTTTTTCTGGCTGCGTCCTTCATACTTAGGTCTTCTTACAACAAATGGAAAGCCCTTAATTGTACCTAAGGGAATAGTTAATCTACGGTGGACATATGGTGGACAAAAGCTGAGTCTAGTAAATGAAAAAAATTATAAACAGAAAATGTGTGAATGTCTGCACAGTCTGAGAGTCATGGGAAATATCGTGCTTTTGGATTGTAGCTTATTTTAAATTAATTTGCTATTTTTTCTATTAGTATATTAATGGAAGTCAGTGCAGCATAAAGTATTTAGTTTTAAACCCCAATCAAAGTTGTGTGTTTTTTATTGGATTGAAAAAAATACCTGTTTTTTAAACAGGACAGAATTTCTTTTCTTTGCAAGTTGTCTTGCTCCCACCTTTGCCATATGACACAAATGCAATTTGATTTCATTAGTGGAGGGAAGCTCTCTGAAATTTTTAAAAGTTATAACGTTTGATTGGGGGCAGTTAATCAGTGTTAACCCTGAGCAGCTCTTGGGCTTTATGGATTCAAGCATTATATGTGGTTGCACTGCTCCAGCAAAAGGTTAAGTATTAATGGAAAATGTTCACAGCTCTTTTACTCAAAGAAAACATGTTACTTGTAAGTTTTCTTTTGATTTTACTTTTACAGTTACATTGAATGTCTTCATTCATTTAGCCATCCATAAAGCAAATATTGTTGCACATGCAGTGGATAATAAGTCTTTTTAGGACTACTTGTGTGGTATGTCACAGATCATTAACTGCAAGTAACCACCTGACTTGAGGGAAGTCTGGAAGCATCATTACAGTGAAGTAAGCTTTTATTTCTGTATCACTGCAGCACATTGATTTGTAGGAATGTCTCCATTAGCTACTGTGGAAATATATTCTCATATTATTATTGAAGAAAGTTGATGAGAGAGGATAGCCAAATTTTGAGTGTGAATAGTGCATTAGTATTAGGATTTTGGACAAAGTGAGGAAAAAGACAAGTGCTATTGTAGCACTATTTTTTATTTAAAAGCTAGAGAAGTCAGTAAACTAATTTTTTTGTAAAGCTTCCTGTTTTCAGACTGATAAATATAGTAACAGTTGTACAATATTTATGTGTACTCTGCAACTTCAACTGAAATGCGAATATTAATTGAATATATTTATTAATCTGTATGGACAGAAAGTGTGGAAGAGAAATTTCTTCATAATCTGCAGGGAAAACTTAAGCTTCTTCTATTTATTTCAATGAACCCTAAAAATTTAAGCCTTTTATTGGAAGTAACCAGTAATTATTCTGACTCAATTTAAAGGATGAAGGATAGTCTATGCTAATATGGGGAATAATCATAATGGATAACCTTCAGTCTCTTAGTGGTGTAGGATGAACTATGTGCATATAGATTTAAGAACAAAGAAGAAAAGTTATGGGCAATGCATTATTGGTGCCCATTTCAGTACAGGAACATGTATACCCTGCTAAGTATGTGACTCTTTTGATAGAGCTTTAAGCATATTAAAGCCTTCAAGACGTGCCACTTACGAATTCTTCGTTGTTCCAGTAATTGAGATAGTATGTCTTGATGAAGTACTAATTGTGCTGCCAGTTCTTTTTGCTGTCTACTTTGGTATATTTTATATGTCATGGTTTTTTGAGGGGTAAAATGGTATTTGGAATAAAAAAGAAGATATTTCATTGCTGGTGTGTGTGTAGTATGAGACTGTGAAGGTGTTAACACGGGAATAACTATTAATCCAGTCTCAAGCTTTGATCTTAAGAGATCACTGACATAAGGCAGGTAGTTTAAATGCAGGCAACGTTGTTATTGTTGTTATTTACACTCTGTCCTTCCAGCCCTCATGATTTGGAGTATAACCTCAAAATATGTTTGTTTTCAAAGGAGATATCTAAGATTCTGTTAAATTCAGTTAAAATCAGTTAAAAACCAATTAAGATTTATTGAAATGTGTTGATTAAGGAGGTGGAGTACAGTGTAATGAATGGTAAATTAGAAATCTTATTTATTTAAGAAAAGGTCTTAAAAGAGGAGGGCTTTATATGTATTGCATGTAGTTTCTATTTGAAAAATGCTGAGTCCCTTATGAAATTTTCATGATATATTTTTGATTTTTTTAACTAATTTTTTCAGAATTAGTTCTTGATAAAAATTATTTCTATTTAAATGACTGTAAATTTAGAGCATATTTAGCGAGCTCCTCCAAATATAATCTGTTTTCATGACTCACCTCTAGATTATAATATTCTTTTGGATTGAATTTTTAATCTGTATATTATGTTTCTTTTGCTGTAAGTATTGTCCAATCTGTACCTAATTATGTATAATAACAGAAATATATCATACTAGTATAATACAAGTACGTGATGGTAGAATTAATTAAAATGTTGAAATACGTGTACAGAAGGAGAAATAACATCACTTTTTTCTGACTTTTGACTAGAGAACTCAATCATTCCTATGTAATAGCATTTGAAAACTGGCATCAGGATCAATGCACTTTTGTTTCATATGGTAAAGAAACACCAGTTAAAAAAAAAAAATCTATGGACTAAATAGCTGAATGGAATAATAACACGGAATAATAAAATGTCTTGAGAAAATCTTGCTTTGGAAAATTACAGGGATATAATCGTTACGTATGGTGAGGGCAACTTCAAATTGTTGGATTTTGCAGTCAAGTTTTTTTTTTTTTGGTGGGTTTTTTGTTGTTGTTGTTGTTGTTTTTTTGTAGTAGTAGATAATTTAAAATGAAGGCTGGAAAATCCCAGATTTGTACAGATAACACACCTAGTTACTTAAAACATACTTTATTACAGGAGACTTTGAAAAGTAATTTGCTATAGGCACACAGAAGGAAGAAAACAGTGTATAGGAGTTGTTGGTCAGGCTGTTAAGTTGAACTGTTTCAAAAATATTTTTATGTTTTACTCATGACATATAAAATGTTGGCATTTTGGAGCCAACTTCTCAGTCCCCCTTCAGAAGCGTTATGGAAAATCTTGAAGTGTTTTGGTTTGGAGGTGCCACTGCTGTGTCTCAGTCGATGTGCAGTGCTGATTCTTCTCTTCATTATTCATTCTCCTACAGGCAGGGCTCCTGATGCTGTGCGTGGAAAGCCTGATTTTGTTTTTGTTCTCTTTTTCCCATTATGTCTTCCCTGAGGTAGGTCTGCCTTCCCCCTAGGTATGATAGGACTTCATGAGAGTAATGCATCATGGATACTCTCCAACTGGCAAATCCAGACTTGGGGAAAATAACAGTGTAAGACAAACAAAAAAAACCTCTCATGAGGCACCATACTGATCTTCCTGAATCAAACTGTTTTGTTCTCTTGGTTGGAATTTTTTTTAGACAGTTAGTTTTGCATGAAAAAAGGAATCTTTTTGTCAGAAAAAGTAATTTTCAATGTAATAAAAAAACCCTAGAGAGAACTACTATGTCCAGATGAGTCTTGACTATTTCATCTGTGGAGAGTATGCAGAGTTTTTGAGTTTGATTCATTGTTTAGTTCTAAGAATACTGCTGTGGTAATTTATTTTGATAACATTACGCTGTACTTGCAGATAATGAAAGAAAAAAGCCTAGTGTGGTTGTGTTGTAATTCTGTGAGATTAAAAATTGTTCTTTATGAAGAGCTTTTTCACATTAATATTCAGTAAACAATGCTTTAAAGAAAATTTCTAGAAAACACTGTATAAAGGAGTTCTTAAATCTTTCTTTTTTCAAGCTATGCAGCAGAAGTAAGGGAAACAATGTAATGTAAGAATGAAGAATAGTCATTATAGAGATCTCTATTGTCAGTTAATACCCCGCCTAATTAATAATAAGAGAAATTTACTTAGTCTGGCCTTTTAAAGTACATATGTTAAGATGACCTCTTACACTGTAAGTTTTGCAGTTTTATTTTGGGAATGGCATATACAAAAGTTTATTAGAGAATGGTTACTGGTGTAGTTGCATGTTTCAGTGGTTGATCGCTAGGGCAATAATGCTGGTTTCTGAGCACGGCCAGTACTTTTTCCAGCTGCTTTATAGTGATATCTTGAAGCTTAAAATGTAATCTATATGGGTAAGCCACAAAAGCCACTATATATTAAAGCAGACTCTGACAGTAAATCAAAATTGAACAGCTGGCAACACTACTAAAGTCATAAACTTATTTATTAAAAAGACTAAACAGAAGAATTATATTAAAAAGAGTGGAATATATTCTACAGACCAGTGGATATAGCTTAAAACCTGGAAAGTGCTGCAGATTAAGGGCCCAATTTATGAACATCTGTTCTGGCAGTTTCTGTGAGATTCTCATGTTCTTTACAATAAAAGTGTGAAACATGCTTTTTCCCCCCATACTAATCATGCTTTTCTGCAGTTCATAAAACCTGCATTGAGCCTTATGCAACTGGGCCTGTCTGCTTTACACACTTGCAGAGTAATTACTATTCATGAAAGGGCACTATAGCAACATCGCAATCCCACCATACACACTTGTCCTCACTTGTTCCAAGTGGCCTCACTGCCTTCAAAAGCAGTGAAACAACACTGAAGTCTCCTTCATATTTTTAGGCTTAGAGCATGGAATAATAATAACGGAAGCAGGACTCTAGAGAGCAAAATGGACAGAAAAATATCTTGGTTTCTCTAAATTTGAAGCATACTTACCAATCCTCCATTTTGGTCTTTAGCAGTCACCAAAGCAACTGCTAATTCCCCTCATCTCTTAATTTTGAAGTAAGTGATCATAGGAAGATTATTTTAAGTGCAATTTTTACACTGAGTCTTACCCTACACTTGACATATTTGACAGGTATGTGAGGATAAGCTTTAGGATTTTACCACTTTGAGAGGGAGCTGAAAAATCATAAATTTAAAACTGAGTTTCTAGTTCTATTTTCAGTGGTACTGTTTTGCCTTTGACGTCAGTGTGACCAAGATTTCTTTTGGGGATTTTTAGCCACAAACCTTGTTTTATAATCATCTGCATGGCACAGGTCATAATATTTTGTTCTCTTACTTTTCCTTCTTGTTGAGCAATTCAGACCGAACTGGAACAGGTAATTTTGAAATGCCATCAGGTTTTCTCTCAAGTGGTACAGACTCTACTTACATTCTAAGTCCTGCTGCCATTAGGAAACAAAGTAATTTTCTAAACAAAGTCATGTTCTAACTAAGAGATTAGGAAGCCAAGGTGCAAAGGGAACACTGAGCAAACATGCAATAAAACCACTTTCCTTGTCCTGAGCAGATTATATTGCTTTATTATGCTTTCTTTCCATTTGAATTTGATTACTTTCACTGTGTTATGCCTTATTAGTTTGCAGAAACACATGCTTTTGTAATTGTTCAACCTGTGGAGAACACTTCCAGCTAAGAATTCTCAGGATAGGAAAATCTTTGTGCTCCTTTTGGGAGCTAACTTCTCATACGTTTAGGCTCACACTGACTGACAGCAGGAAAAAGAAAGGACTTTTGGTATCCTCTAGACAAAGAAATATCTTATAGGAGCAAGGCATTTTCTGTTTCCACACTATCAGTTTTTGAATATTTTATAATAGGGGCACATATCTGTCCTCTTTGTAGTGTGTATTCATTTCTGAAGTTGCTTGGCCAATTTTTTTTCCATCTCACTTGTGAATATTAAGAAACTGTATTTCTGCAAAATGTATATTGATCATTGGTAGTTTCTTTTGTCTTTTCATTGAGTGATACTTTTATAATTGATTTGTGTACATTTGTACTAGGAACTAAACAAAAAGTGACTTGTAGCCACTTAGCAGTTGTGGAAATTGAGTTTCCTTCTGCTCTGTCTGTTGCTCTGTCAATTGGTGCACTCTGAATCATTTTATCTGCTAGTGGTGTACAGTGTACTAATCTCAGTTCTTAAAGCATGGTGGGGTTTTTTTGTAGAAGATTCAGAAACATTAGTGCTGTATTTGCTATGTCAGTATGTTTGCCTGTGGTGAACTTTGCTACCTTTGATGTGTTAAAGTGCACAAATGTAATTTATATGCACCTGCATAAAATGTTTTACTTGTGACTTGTGTTTCATTTCTTTGACTATACCTTGGATTCAGCAAGGAATTACCCCAACAGAAATCAAGGCTTCGTATCATCAAAGACAGTATCAAGTTATGTCCCAGAGAAACCCTAGGCAGAGATCCAGGTTGTAGTGTTTTCTATTGGACCTAATTAGAATATGCTGGATTCCTGGTTTCGATTAGCTCAGATTTTCATATTTATTCTGAGTAGTTTATTTCTCAGCCTTGAGTCTCCTGTATGTGGGTGGACAAGGGAGGCAAACAAATGATTGCATCACTATGATTTTCCACCTGCCTGCTGTCTAGGCTGGGTTACATGTCTCCTTCCACTTTTTTCATTTTCTCATTGTCTTTACACCTAGTTCTTGTGCTTGGTGCAAAGGGAATGCTCTTGATGGTGGTGTTTTTTTTTTTTTTNAGTTGTTTTGAGAAGTGTGACTTGCTTTGCATACTTTTATGCTTTATTAGACATAGAAGTTCTAGCAGCTTCTTTGAATAAGCTTGATGGATGAACTACTAAAGTCTTTTGGCTTAAATAGTAGCTCTGCTAATACCCTGGAGAAGATTTCTTTTGGAGCTGTTACAGTCTACAAGGTACATAATCCACATGAGTTAATGTGGCATTTCCTTCATAATCCTGTGAAGTTTCTGCCTTAGAAATGCTTTTATGTTTTTCATAAGAATTTTAGTAGAAAAAACCCTTTAAATGTATGATATCTGGAAGTGTTGTAGTCATCTTGTGCTTTTGTACTTAATGTGTACAAGTAAAAAGAAACCAGGCATTTTTATTCTTTCTGTGGGTTGTTTGTTTGAATTTATTATCTAGTGCTATGTATTAAGTAATTAGGCCTAGAGGAAAGAATTTTTGTGAGTGTGCTGGTGCTTAAAAATGTAGGCTGCTGTCTGTTGGGGCTTTCAGATGTGCTTAAACCACTGCCTAGTTGCCCAGTATTTGCTTTGGTTCGTTTGAAAAGTGTCCCTAGGAATGCCTGCTCGCATCTTTCAGTCTCTCAGTACCATTGCAAATCTGACTAAACATTTAATTATTCCAAGAAGATGTTGAAATGCAAGGGAAGTTAAATTCTTTTGAGTCTCAAACCAGTAAATATATAGCAATATTAGCGAGTTAGTTCTGAGATTGTGTGTCTGAGTTTTCTGTGTTTCTAAAGGAGTTTGGAAATAATTTGAACCTGTGAAGCAACTGAATTCTGGAATTAATTTTAGGACTGCTCTAAGGGTAAAGCATAGTAGATATCCAAATCCTATTATGTTTGCAAAATACAATTTAGTTTCATTTTAGAAAACATTTCTGAAGAAACATGGAGTTAACTTCCATTTAGCTAAAAAAATCACTTAATGTAGTGTGCACTTAGTGTTGTGAAACTCACTTTGTGTTTATTCTACCTCACTTCTTGTTCTGGAGTTCTTTTCCCTAGCATCAGCACAGCTGCATCATCCATTTCCATGGTCCTTTTAACCTCCACTTTTAATTAAAAAAAAAATTAAATCAGATGCTGTTTAAAGCTTCCCGTTTAGTTTTGGGGAAATAAAAGTTCACATCTAGCTTAGGCGTGTGTGAACAGCTGTTAAAAGCCACAAGCAAAACGATACTTATAAAAGTGGTGGGGGGAATTTTAAGAGCAAGCTGCCAGTTTGACTGTAGTTTTCAATAGCTCTTCACTTTCAGCCAAATGGTTTTAACAATAATTTTCTTTGAAAAAAACCTTGCTTTATAGAACCAGCAGCCCAAGCAGTTAGGCCAGTTGTAATAGGCGGCAACTTGCCATTTCTCTTTAACTTTTTATGAAATTTTTCTTTGCATCTGAGGAAATTGCTCATTATAGAGGTTGGAGGGGCTGATGTCCACCCATGACCACCCACCATGTGAGTACATCTGTCCCCATTTGATTCTAATGAGGGATCTCGTTCATTGAAATTCCCAAGTTAAGACTAAGTGTAGAAGGATACTTCCCTTGTGCCATATTTTGCAGTCATTATCGTCCTGCTCATGATTTAAGCATTTTGAGGTAATCATAGGATTTCTGTTTTTTAGTCCAGGTTACCAAATCTGACAAATCAGTTGAAAGAAACAGGCAGAGAATTTATCAGATGTTGAATACTTAAAAGAAAGAGGAAAGATTAGACTATTCTTTGTTCAATCCACCTTCTATAAGGAGCTTTCAGAGAAAAAAAAATAGTTCTTTCAAAAATATTTTGTCTTTACTGCTGTTGGGAGTGGTGGGGCTAGAGTATAAAATGCTCTGTGTCCTAATAGCCATATATGTGTATCTCTGGAATTTGTTTGGACATTTTCTTTGAGCCTGCCCTAGCTGGTCTATTCCATAAGCAAGACATTGCCACTGCAAGGCCTTTCCAGATGTGTGGTGACAGTCTGAGCAGGTGTGACCTGTCCCACTAGGTTATCCTGTGAAAGGGGGACACTGGGTTCACTTTAGCTCAAGCTTACTGTGTCAGTGCACACTAATGCTCCTTGAGAACCTGCATCTGGATGGGGAATTGTCTTCATACAGTTTGGAAGCCTGTCAGATAATGGCTGTAGTCTTTGACTGCTTTGTGTGGCAGCAGAATGATAATAATCATAGATGCTTTTGAAGTTCCTTCAAAGCTGCAGTTTTTGTTTGTTTGCTTTTAATTGAGTTTGTTGAGATACCTGTTAGCTTTTAATCTTGGCAGATTACAGCCTGTCATAACTGGCACTGTCACTATCTTAGTGTTGGTATTTGTTGCTTTGTTACACTTCCGGCTGCTGTGTTGGGGTTTCCACACTTGTGGAAATACCTTTGGCATCATTTTTGCCCCTACTGTTGCCTGTAGTGTCCAGCCAAATTTTTGAGATTTGAAGGTTTGGTATGGTTTCTTTGCAATATGCCCATGTTTTCTTTGCATGGGCAGCCAGTGCAGATGAGCTGGGTTGCAATGTAAACTCTTTTAAAGTTATTTTGTCATTATTTTCTGCTTGTATGTGTAAGTATGTTATGACTTCATATTATTAGCACGCAAGAACCCAAAAAGTTGGTTTATGCCACTATCATTTCTGAAACGAAAAGGGGAAACAAGTCAAACAAACAAAATGCCAAGTGAGTAGTTTCCTTCTGACACTGCGTGTATCCCTGGTGGCAAACTGTAAAGCACTCAAAAGACTGGGATTAGAATTTTGGGTATGAATCACAGAATTATCCTCAAGAATTGGGAAAAGTTTAGGTGATCCCCCAGTCTACAGTGTATAAAGGAGAGCAATAATGACCAGAGGAGTGAAAAAGGAGAGACAAAATAATTTGAGTTTCTTAGCAGTAGGAAAAAGGCAACCACATGTTTAAAACGATGAGAAGAGAGTCAAGAACAATTAAATAGCATTTTTTCAGTACAAACCCGAGGAAATCTCATGCCTTTTTATTAAGCAGCAAACTTAAACAGATAAAATTACTTTTGCACATTGTGGAACTCCTATTCGTTGTAGAAACCAAAAGTATACATAGGTTCCGAAAGGAACTGCACAGACTCGTGAAGGGCTGGTCCACCAGTGGCAATAAAACATTTCAGTTGTATTGCTGACAGTCTGGAGACTTGGTGTCAGGCGGCCTCAAAGTGGGATGTGTATCAAAGAATGATCACTGTAGTTGTACTGTGTCTTATTTTGCCACCTCAGTACCTGCAGTTGAATGAATGCTCCATGAGACCGGTTGCTGACATGGGTTATACCAAGCCTTCAAGTACCAGATTAAAAAAAAACCCGCCAAATTCCTGATCTTGAGCTGCTGCAACTCCTTCTCCCCCACTCCAGCCTCCAAAAAACCCTCTAGAACAGTGAAAAAAAACCCCTGACACCACACACCCCTTGCCATTGTGACCTCAGAGTCTTAGGTTGTGTAGCTGTATTTAAGTGTTTTACTTTGTACCTGGTTGTTGGCAACAGTGCAGGTGAGAGAATGTGAGCTGAATTCTGGTGATTGCTCCATTTATTTTTAAATACAACAGACTTCGGATAAAGTAATTAAGAAAAAAAGTCATTGGAACATAGAGAAATACTGAGTATGTATATTAGAAGTGGAGGAGTGTACTATGTCACAAAGAAAGTAGGTCATCATCAGGGTCATGCTAAAATTTTAGTAGATAATATCTTGGGGCTCTTTACAAGGGACTTGTTAACTTCTTGACACATACTTTCCCTTTCTTTTTTAAACCTAGCAAAGGAAGTGCTGCTGATCCTTGAGGACTCTGAACTATAAAAAGTAGAGTGGGTTTATTTAACTGTTTGAGGTCATGACTGACCAAATGATCTGGGAAAAGACACTTTCAGCATCTAAGTTCTGCTTTAAGTCAGATATATCTGATATCTCTAACTTCAACAGAAATGGGGTGAAGCAGAAACTCTTAAAATTCCCTTTGGTTTTAGGAAGTTTTAGAAAAAAAGCGTTAAAAGTTTACAAAAATGAAGTCCCAGCTGAACTATAACTTCAGCTTGTTTAATTGCTTGTTTAATATTTTGAAATTAAGATGAATCTTGACAAAAATTGTATGAGAATGCTCAGTCTAAGGAGGTGATTTCATAATTGACTTAACCTAGTTTTGATTTTGTCTTCTGCAGTCATGGTAGCACTGCACAGCGAGTTGGTTCAGTTCACTGATCCAGCCTCAAGTGAACAGAACAAGGAGGAGTTCCTGTTTGAATGAACCCATGGATTCCTTTTCTGTAGTGGTACTAACACATGGGAAGGCTTGGAAGTGCTCAGCCAGCAGCACAGGGAAAGCCAGGACCATCCATTTCATTTGCAATTTTGGTGGCTTAAGCTGCTAAAGAAATGATACCTTTCTAACCCTAATTTCAGGCCTGCTTCTTCCACTGAACCATCTGCTGTCTTGATGAAAGTCTTTTTGGTGTGAGGTTGGTTTGGTTAATTTTTTTTTTTTTTTTGTTTGTATATGAGAGAGACAAGAAGCAGGAATTGGTTTGCTCTGCCCAGCCAGGTGGGCAGGTTAGCTCTGAGAAGAGCTAACAAATTATGTACAAAGTACTCTTCATTTTCCCTTAGTTCCTTTTTGCATTTTATTAAAGTTTTGGACAAGGTTGTCAATGATTTTTGTTCAGCCCCTTGTAGCTGGCCTGATGACTTGGTTTCTTCTGCATGTCTGAGACTGGTTAATACTGTAAAGTTGCAATATTGATATATTCTGTCTTAGTGTGTCCACTATTTGATGTCTTTAATTTGTTTGGGGAAAAAGCTTTTGTAGCATTTCCTCAGTATCTGAGTCAATAATAGCCTTCTATTAAGCTAATGAAGTCTGGACTGCATTTGCATATTGTGATAGAAGCCTGTTTCAGAGAGAAAGGAGCTATATGCTCATTCTACTTGGAGGCAAGAACAGTTCTTCAAGACAACTGATATATTGATTCAAATTCAGGTGCTTTTTTTTTTTCCTTTTTTTGCCTGGATGACAAGTTAGTGATAATGAAATATGTGAGTTGGCAAATAAGAAAGAGGTTTGTACAGTTCCATTTCTACTGTCTGCTTTGAAATAATTATATTGGTGAAATACGAATAGTTTGAATTCAGTTCTTTGTAGTCTTTGAAATGCCATGGCTCAATTAAGAATTAGCTGATAAATTTACTGTCACTGATCTGAATATGATTGGGTTTAATTTCTCCTTTTAAACTTAAGTATGTTATATTTCTTTTGTAAGCAGTCTTACCTTTTTCATATACAAAGTAATATAAAGTTGAGCTGTCCTATTAATTTTTTAATTGCCAGTTGAAATCAGTTTGGCTTGGTAATAATTAGTTACAAAAGCTTTCAAATGGAAGAAAAACTGGGCTTCTGTTAAACAGGATTTGATACACATGGAACAGTTAAGCACCAATAAATTGCTTAGTAACTGAGTAATTTCATTCAGATATGTGCCAATCTTGCATCTATATTGAAAAATGTTTGGAAGAAGAACTGATGTTTGAAATTGCTTAATGCTGGAGGTTTATTGTAATAACAGTAATACTGACTTGGCCTGCTTTTTGAACGTTTAAGGCTTGCTTTTATATTCCAGTGAATGATTTCATGTTCATTTATAATTTTTGTTGTGGGATAGTTCCCAGAGGGATATGTAGGAGAAGCACTAAGTTTCTCCAACTCCTTATTACATATGCTGGAAGCACAATGGAATCAGACATGGAAAGGCCCTGGAGCTGACCTGGGTTGGCTTTGTTAGGAGCAAGTAATTCAGAGTATTGGATAAAAGCATCTCACTTGAGAGTATAGTCAGTTTTTTAACATAGCTGTTTGGCCTGAAGTCAACAGAAGCATACCTGTGGAAACGGTCTGTATAGATGGATGCAACAGTAGCCATCAAGAATGCTGCCATGGGTCCTCTGAGGAGTTATTTATTAGGTAAATGCTTTTTATAGGAGTAAGTCTGGTATGAATAGTTCATTTCCATGGCTTCATGAAATACATTACTCTCAGATACGTTCCTATGCATTATTTGGAAAACACTGTTTTAGGAACTGCTCGGTAAGGATAATGTTTTTTGCTTGATGTTTAAGTATGTCCGGATTTACTATTTTTGGAAGAAATTACTTGTACAAATGTACCTAGTCTGGAAGGGACTGTAGAATGTTTGAATTATAGGCAGAACTGCAAATGTGTTCAAGATTTTGTAGGGACTTGGTGGGGGGAAGGTGGGTGGAGTTCGTTTTGATTTCTGTCTATAGCTACAGACTGCATCTACTATCTTAATAAGTAGATATCTGCCTTTAATAATATGAAAAAAGCAGTTTTTCATATGCAGTAATGAGACTGACTTTGTTAACTTGCCAGCCTTTCTTCAATGCTGACAAGGAGTTCAGCTCTTCTAAGCTCATGGAGGCTGCACATCCGCGATGGGTAAGTTTTGCGCTGAGGACAGTTTGCAGCTTCAAGTTGGCACCGCTGCTCCATGGAAAATCGGATCTGTGACTTGATCTGGGTTAAATGGAACAGTGCAAAAAAGAAATGGCTATTTTTAACATGGATCAGCTCATTGAGCATCATAAGCTCCAATGAGTTGCGGGGCCTCCTAAGCAGGTGACAAGAGAACAGTGCACTGTGGCATGAAGGTGGAAATGAAGAGCCAGGAGTGGGACAGGTGAGATTTTTCCAAGCTTTGGTGCTGGCATCAGGAGGTCTTGAAACTGAGACCAGAAGCTCTTGCTTTGATTGCATAAGGAGACAGATGTGAGGGACTGAAGGCAGGATGTAAGAAGTGCTGTATGAGTTTTCATTACGATCCTAAGACCTTGAGTTTATGAAATTATGCTGAAATTTGTATTTTATGCTCATCAATCCACTAAATCTTCGTCAATTTTTGAATTAGATGTCATGTAGTAGTGTTCTTCTATATTAAATGGAGATGACTCTACCTCGCCTTGGTAATGGTAAGTTCAGTGATGATGTAGTAGATAGATCAAAATTAGAGAAAATATTTGAAAGAGAAGAAGAAAAGCTGATCCACCTATGGCTTGTGGATATATTGGACTAGCACCATCTTCTGAATGTTTAGTACATTGCAACTTTGTCTTCACTAATGTACTAAAGAATATTTTAAAAAAATTCACTCAACTTTGAGTTGCAGTAATTGGCTTACTATAATATCATTTTTAGACTATGTTGAGCTTACCAAATTGTTAAATTCAACCAAAACAAAGGATATCTATTATTGGATTAGTGGGAAATCAGGATTTTTGTTTTTTACACTTTTTTAACCTCTGTCCTGAAACATACATGTAATATTATTATGAGGGAATTTGTTTTGTAAACAAAGCTGTTGACTCCGGCAATTTGTCATGAGGTCAGCTAGACCAATTTAAGCAATTTTTAAAAAAGTTTCAGTAATCCTGATAAAAATAATTTCATGCTGAATCAAAGAAGAGTCTGTCATTATTTTTCTGTCTTGTTTCAGAGTGATGAGGCAGTCATTAAAGTTCATTACCGGGAATTTTGGAAACTATCATCAAAATCAGCAATCTCTAATCTAAAGAGAAATGTGTTTTTTGAAGTTAGGCTTGTAGAAATTAATTTGTCCATAGGCGTTCATATGAACATTTCAAAAATGTGTTGCAGTCATTGCAGTCATTAAAAATATTCTTACAAGGTTATGAATCAGGTAATTCTGTGTTTCTCATATGTTGCTCGCTAAAGGGTAGTCTTAATTGATGAGAGGGAATTTAGATTCTCGATGGTATAACTTTTTTCCTGTTGGTGTTGCTAAAGTGTTAGCAATCAGAAAATGATGTCGCAATTGAAACTTGTTTTTTTCTGTGTGTATGCTTAATTACTGTGTTTATGAAGGATGCTGGATCCAAAAAGCAAAATAATTGTATTTCTTACAGAGAATTTTAAGACTGTGAGAAAAAACGATGCAGTGAGAGTCTCAGAGATAGAAAATAATTATTACATATTTTTATGCTCTACTGTATTTGAGTTATGGTTCTTCATTAACAGATTTTCTGTTTCTCAGAGGTGGGCACACTAATATGTAATTTTTAATTTCCTTAGACATATCCTTGTCTAATGCCAGTTTATTAGTGTGACTGTGGGTACTGGCATTGTCTAGATGTTACTGGGCATTGTGCATTATGGTTTGTGAAAGCACAGGTTAGTTTTTTTTGATTTGCTTTCTCAGCGTCATTCAGTAAACCTGTTCAACTGTGCTGGTCACTTTGACTACCCCATGAGTTTTCTAATTGAATTAATACAGCAAGAAAAATCCACCTGGGGTGTGTTCTCCTGTCCCAGCCATTTTCTTATTCCTCCTTGTCTCTAGGAAATAGGTATTCATAAAGATGTTTGGGTCTAAATTAACAGCTTTAACTTAATTTAGTAACTTAATTTCTCATTGGCACAAAGATTAGGAAGCCTGAACTCAAGTGTTAAAGAAGATGAAAGACGATTTAGTGCACGAAGCAGTAAATTGATGGGTCAATGAATGTTCTTGTGGTCTTAGCAAGGCATTGAATTTATCTTTTCATACATGTTTCATTTTCCGTTTGTAAAAATAAGAATAGTATTTGCCTAATTTACTGGGAAGCAAATTAGTCAGCAAATGGTCTGTTACTAATTGCAAAGGTCTTATAAACTGGCACTAGGGCCATGTAAGAACATAACTGACTGGATAAAAAGCAGCAGTGAACAAACTCTTTCAGGAGGAGCTTGTAATCTTAGGGTATGTTTCTCTGTGGAAAGTAAAAACTAATTAACCAAAAGTGTGAAATTGGAGAACACTAAAGTCCTGTGAGATGATGCTTTTGAGAGACTGGCATTAATTTGCTGAAGCAGACTGTTCATTCTTTGTCCCAGAATGCACAAAAGTGTTTCATGTTCTTTCATTCACAGCCCCGCTTGATTTGTTAAACTTAGCCTAAGGGCGTGTTTGTTTAGCTCTGTATGCTGCAGACAGTAAACAGAGATACCTGGTAAAATCATCTGCTCAGTGGTCTGTGCGCCACATCTATACTCCTTGTGCCCAGGTTAATGCACTTTGAGTTAACTTGGTCATGTGTTTGCTGTGCCACTCTCTGCTTCCTGGATATGTCTTCAGCCCACTTAGTTGAGTTGCAGGGTGGGGAGAAGGCAGTCAACACATGCCTTTCATCCACCTCTCTTGCTTTCTGTGGCCTTATGATACCCTTCTAAAAAGAAAAAGAAGTTGCTTCAGTTATGTTTTAATCCTAAAATAGTATTCGAGGTGACTCAATTTTGTATTAGTTTAATAATCTCTTCTGAATACTTGTTTGCAAAAATGTCAGCATTAGGGTTAGAGATAGGCTGTGTAGGTGCCTAACAGAGGGGATCAGATTCCACCTGTCAGTGCAGTCTTAGTCTGTTCAGTCAAATGAAAAGCAATTGCAAGAATTTCTGCCAAGAATTTATTAAGAAATGGAAATGAGAAATGTCTAGCTTTGAAGAAATTATTCTTATTTTCTCTTTAACTGTCTCTTCAAGCTGTGTAAGCTAGTCATCCATCATCCTGGTTGTGAAAAGAAACTTGTCTGCATTGTTTTTTTCTTCATAAGAAATTTTATTCTTGTATGAAAAGATGCTTGCTGTTTGTATTTGCAAAAGTTAACATCATCTTAAAAATGACCTGCCATCAACCAGACATTAAACATGCCTGTTATTAGGCAAAAATCCTGTCACAGTGTGTCCTCTTTAGTCAGCTGCGCTTGGTGTGCTGACGTGGAGGCATTTGCTTCAGGCTGCTTTTCTTGGTTTCTGTTGAAACCTATTTTAAATCTTGGAAGTATTAATTTCATTAACCTGAGATGTACAAGAACCACTCTGTTTTATACCTTCATCAAAATTTCTGTAATTGTTTATTGTTTAACAGTATTTGAAAGTCTCATTTAATATGGTGTATTTTTATAAATAAAAGTAAAGTAAAAAACAATATAACATCTACAGCTACTTTCATAAATCAGAGATCATGCAAATCAGAGGACTTGTCATTCTTATTATTTCCTGTGTTAGAGCAAACTGTGTCACCAATGTGATTTTATGATGTGAAATATCCTTATTCGAAAAAGCTTGTGGCAGATGTTGTGTATTTGTATGTAGTTTTTTTGAGGCTTCCACATAAGCTTTGTACAAATAAGTGAAGGCCTGTAAGAGAGATGTGCAAAAAACGAGGCAAACCTCATTCACAGGCAAGATGTCTTTGTTTTTAACAAGAGAAATTGGTCACCTTTCCTTTCCCATATTAAGCATACATTTTCATGTCTTGAATTTGTAGGAATTTGTCATTTGGAAGTAGCTCAGATCATAGATTTGGCATTTAGAAAGCTGTATTTTTCTTTAGTAATTGAGAAGCATATTTGCTAATAATTCTAATCTTTTTTTTTAGAGGAAGTGTTACAGTGTTTTATGTAAATTACATGAGTTTTTTAAGCTATCATTTTTTGGTTGTTTTCTGAAACCAGTAATGTCCTGTTGTAGCTGGAAATGTTAAGTATAGTTTTTTTAAGTATTAAAATGCAACACCAGCTATTATTCTGCCTTAGCAAGTCATCTAATACAACGTTTGATTTGTTACTATGTCCTCATGGCATCAGCAGTAGAGTGTACATGACAGTGAGAAAGTAAACACATGCTTGCAATCAAATTAATGTATTTCATCTGTCTTCAATTAATAACACTCTGTCATGCTATCTATCTGAGAAGTGGCATAAACAGTTTATTTTGTGTTTGGAATAACTTCCTGGAGGTAGTTAATGTGACATGTAGTTTGTCTGACATGAGTATAACCAGATCAACACTCTAGATGTTTTCTTGATAACCTAAAAAAATTACTAAGAAAATCTGTACTGGAACTATATTTATATTTCAGTTTGAGCTTCCTTAAATCAGAGTAGTGGCATAGTTTTCAGTACTTCCACAAAAGAGTTTTCTTTTCTTGGCAGTTATACAGTTTCAGTGTGAGAAAAAAGATTGAAAGTATTAACAAAAAATTAACTATTAAACGTGGCAGTTTTCACTCTGACATTTGGGACTGAATATTTGAGAATGTATTCTGTAGTAATTTAAAGTACCAAATCGAAGTAGATTTTCCAAAAGCTAGTTAATACACAAAATCTGATAGTGCTGCAGACCCAGTACAATTTATTGGCAAATTAATTTATTGTTATTTCTGAATCAATCTGGTTACTCTTATTATATAGGATAATAACGATTATTAATACCATTAGATGATTTTTTTTTTTATTTACACAAAATGGACCTCTGTGTCTAAATAGGAAATGAACGTGCGCTTGCATGAAGTTCTAAGTAACCTTTTGAAATATTCTTTAAATACTAAGATATAATGAAATAGTTCCATGTTTTAGTGGGAAGGCAATAGGTTACTGGTAAGCTGCGCAATAAAAAAACTAGAAATATTTTATCTTGCTTTTTAAAAAAAAACAAAAACTTTTTTTCTTTGGATTGATGGTAGAATTAGGATTAAAACTGGGTAATACTGCTTGTGGTAGAAGAGGCCTGACTGGGGAAAGAACTGTCCAAAGCAGTGGGACCTGCTAAGCTATTCTCTGCTGACATGCTATGGCTCAGAGGTCTGCTTAGCTGGGAGATAAATCCTGTTGCCTAGAGTGCCACTCTCAGTGTTCAGCTTGATTTCTGGTTTATTCTTTTGAATAGCAGATATTTGGCACCTCTTAGAGAATTCCTTTTATTCCCTTTTTCATGCACTTTTGCTTATGCATGGGTGATGCACTTCACACTCTGGCGTTTGACTGCACGTGTTGAGCAGCAAGTACTGCCTGAGGATAATGCTGTAAAACAATATTGTCTTCTGTCTGTTAGGTCTTCAGGTGCTCGAGTTAGATTTTTTCTTAAGGAATCAGTGTGAAATTATACCAAAAAATAGGATGAAAAAGGCATTGTCATATACATATACAGCCCCCTTTTTTATGACCCTGGAGTATTTTCAGGAGAGAAAATGTGTACATAATTTTAAGCACATGTAAATCAAATTAATAAATTATTAGAGCATTTTACTTGTCATGTCTGTGTGGGCTAATCGTGATAGCTCATTATTTAAACATTATGTAATTGTATACTTTGTGTGCACAGCTGCAAATACTTTGCAGAAAGATTTATATTTCATTTTTCACAGCATACTATAAAAGAATATATTTTTGTGTGGTACCATAGATGAATAAAGATGTTTACTCATAAATTTAAAACTACCCTTAATTATATTGAAATAAAAAATAGTTATAATATGTAAGATAAGAAGTAAACCCTAGAGTTTTTGTATGTATTAATTTATTATGTATTAATACCAGTTTTAATAGAAAATACTGTTATCAATAAAAAAAAAGGTTCATCTTAAACAGAACTGCCCCTTTGCAACAGAATCCCTTGCAGTTATTACAATGCAAGGTCTGGAAAACGGTCAGATTTGGGTGGAGAGGCATCCCTGCACTGAAACTCTCTCAACTGTTTCTTTCATGCTCCTTTTCATACACATGGTTTAGAAAGTGGTTAGGTTAGTTATCGCTGGTGTAATCATTGGAAATGGCTTGCAGTTCGGAAGTGTAGTCTCACCATCCAGGAGAAACGCCGCAAAGCTGTTAAACAGTCAGACTTGCTTCACGTGCATTATATGTGGCACTCAGCTGTTCATGCCATTCTCAGCAAGTACTGGCACTATTTTCTCAGCTGCTTGGAGGTACCTGTACAAGTTACCTATTTGTGTTTCTTCCAGAATTACTGGAAAGAAAGATTCATGCAAAATGGATGTTTTCCTATTTAAAAAACCCTGGAGTTTTACATGGAGTTCTTGTCCAGTGATGTTATGAAAGAAGAGATTGGCAGTCCTGTGGGAAAGGGAGATAAATAGAATGAGGAGCTGCCTTTACATTCTTCATAAATGATGTTCTGTGTCTTTTTAGAGTATATGCAGTTATTTGCTTGTATAATTTTGAAAGATTATAAAATCAGAACGTTTCATCATTCTTCTAACTGAAGATACATATTCCAAAATGCTTACTGGCTTTGTGTTTGTACTAGTTGTTACATGTATCTTATTACTGCCTTAATTTTAAGACAATAGAGTTTTGAAATTTGATGTCACACTTTATTCCTTGAAGCAAACTCTGGTGAGCTAATTATATTTGTTCTAGCTAATTTCAGTGAAGCAGGTGACTTAAAGTAGTATTTAAGCTGCTTGACTATTGGTTTTTGACATAGATACGGTGTAATGGAATGGAAATTATGGTTCCTGCACAGTGGTGCTATGCAGCTCATTGCAGGCCATTTTTTATCTTATGGAATGACACATGTATTTAAATAGTGTAAGAAGAACAAATTTGACATTAATTTATTTCCCATTAGTGGTTTCAGAGTCTTAAGTCAAAAGCAGCAGAACTATTCAAGACTGAATGGCTGGGTGTGGGCAGATTGTAAAGCACTCATTTGTGTTTTGTCTAGCACTTTCTAAGGTTTTTGTATTCCCTTGCTACTGGCCAATAAACTAAAATTTCCGTGACTTACTCTTAATTGCTCAAGTAAATTCATATGGAGTTTTGACTTTGAAGAACAATTTATGCTGTCTCAAATGTTTGCTTAGAATTTATTAATCATTGGATAGATATCTAACCTTGCAGTCATTTAATATGTTTTCCTTTTTCATTTTGATTTTAGCATTGTCTTATCAGCTTTTCTCTGCAAATAAGTGATGTATAGTAACAATTTGAAGGGTAGTGAATATGTTTGTATAAATTATCTGAAGATGTAACCTAATCAAGTCTCTCTTGTTCTAACTTAAAACGACTATTTTGTCCTTGTCTTCTTTGAAACGTCACTTGCTGTCCACAAAGGTGGTCATGATGATGTTTACATCTTTTTCCTTACCTAAATTCTGCAATGATGTTCTTACCTGTTTTCTTTCCCACTGTGCTGGTATTGGCTGGGATAGAGTTGGTTGTCTTCACAGAAATCTTCAGGACATCTTCAGGAATGCCTTAAAGGGAGCGTCCTTGGGATATCTGTGGGAGTTCCATACTTCTTTCCTAGATTCTGTTTCCTTTTTTCACGTCACTAGATCTCTGTTTAATCTCACCTATTAATCAAAATTGAACTCTCTGGAATTTATGAGAAGCAAGTATTTTAGTAAGTCTTATGTCCTTTTTCTACGGCAGACACTGATTTCGGCTCATTTTAGCTTCAAGGGGAGATTTTCACTTGGATCTGTTTGGCTTGGTGAAAGTTGTCTGAATTCCTGAATTTTCTATGCTGTTTTTATTGTGCTGGTATCTTTATGGGATACCTGTACATACAGATGTGTTAGTTACGGAACAGCAATTTATCTTGCTAGCTTTAGCTGAAATGGCTCTTTATTCTAGACAAACTTAAAGGTGCATGTTTAGTCTTATTTTAGAGAATCAACAAGATGGGCTCTTGACAGATTGCAGGAGAGGTTAAGGAAGGCAATGGCGATAATTTTTGGCGGATATCTGGCAGCCATAGGTTTTTTTTGCAGTTGTTGCTTGAGGTTTTTAATCTGCATTTCAGGCATAAAACCTGGAACAGGCTGTACTGTGGATGCCTTTTCTTAGAAAGGGATTTCAAAGGTCCTTTGGGGGCTGATGGGCCCCTTTTTTCTGTCCTTATCAGGCCAATCAAGGAAACCATGCTATGACCTATGTCTCCGTCTCTTGCTGCCATTGCTCAAGATGTCCTTCTGCTTCTCCTGATTTAAGTCTTCATGTAGTTTATTTAGGTATTCCACTTAATGCAAATATACTAAGTGATTCTCTTCTGTCCAAGGAATTAGGAATGTACTCCTTTGAATTTTAATTATTGCTTTGCTAATGTATACTTTTAACTGCCCTTTCTGCCTGTTGGTCTCATTTTTAAGAAGTTTAGAATTAGTGAAATGATAGATCAAAGAAATACCCACACTGCATTCTCCAAAGTTTACACACCTTGGGCTTGCTTTAGCTTTTCATGATCAGGAAACAGAATTTATTAATGTAGATAGCAGAGCTTGCATTCAAGCACTTGACCCAAACCCTGTTTTGTAACTTCTGTGTGCTGTAGCGATTCGTTGTTTACAAATAGTTAAATCTCTCTTCACTTTTCAGACTTGTGTCCTTTTGTCTTCTTTATACATCCCATTGTGAATCTCCAGCTATCAGTTTATATTCTACTTGGTGAAAATGAAGCTATTAATTTTGCCCTGGTGTTGTCTTCTTTCTCATTCCCGTCGAAGGAGGAGGATGACTGTACCATCTGGCACGTAAACTTCACTTTGGGCCTTTCTCTAAATGTTTGTGTTTGATGTGTGGCCAAATCTCGCAGACTCTTTCTTTGAGACCTTTGTTAAAAATGGCCTAACACAGTCATTACCACAGTTAAAATGTTCTCATTTTGTATCTTAATTTCAGTAATTCCTTTTTCTTGGCCAATGATATGTTATCTAGTAATTTAGAATATTCTGCAAGATCATTTTCCTGGTTTGTAAAATCAGACTCTATTTATGTATCTTACGCGCTTTCTTTCTATCCGAAATTTAAGTGTCTTTGCCTTTAAACTTTTCATGGTTTAAGTGTTTTCTTGTATCATCCTTCATCCCAAGATACCCATTCCTGCTGTTAACTGGCTCATCATATGAGTCCACATTGGCCAGCTGTTAGTTTTCTTTCTATAAAATTCCTGCATTCCTTATAAACGTCTTTTTTAGAAAATAATTTTTCTCCTCCAAAGCTCTCCTTAAAGTCTTTTTGCTGTGATATCTAAATAAAAACTTCACAAGGCTTATCTCCCAGTGTGCTAAGAATTCTGCCTGTTGAGTTGACCAATGTCTCATATTGAAAAAAAATGACTGGAGGGTAACTATTCCCTGTCTTTTAGCTGGCCTTCAATATCTCTGACTGTGCCTGGGGCCTGTGGGCGATGCAAAGGAATTGGAGGTAGAATCATTGTCCTTCATTGACTGCAAACCACAATTTTATATAGTTATATATTTATTAACAGTTGAAACCCTCATACTAAAACTGTGTCCTTTTTCAGCAAGAGCTAATGTAACAGGAATTACCTTGCATTTCCCGTGGGCCGGGAATGTGCAATAGAGAGTCACCTGGTGTGACAGTGACTGCACAGCTCACAGCAGACTGCCTCAAGTTCAGGAGGCGTAAGGTGAAATACGTGTAAGTGGGGAGAAGGACTGAGAAGTACACAAAATTCAGAATTGTGATTTCACCTTGATTTTTCACTTTCAATCTTAGTTTCTACAATTCTGTGTGCTTTACTTTCCCTGCTGGAGTAAAGTATATGCTCCAGTGATCATATATTATTTTTGATGTTTCTTCATAGAAGACAAGAGGCATTTGAGGATATGATTTCCAATATGGCAGCGACATTTTCATCCTGAAAAGTTTTCAACTGTTTTGTTTGACCTCTCTCTCTCCTTTCCTTCCTGGGAAAGAGAATTTGAGAGAGAATGTAAATTGTGAGCTTGTCTTTATGGAGCTATGTAAGGATGTCCTGATGTTGTTTTAGAGGAATATAATGTAAATGCTATCTATCTATCTAGCTATCTATTTATTTTTATTGCAACTGTGTATAGGTTTTTTAAGTTCAAGTATTGTCAAAGAAATATGACGAGTGAAATCTGGAGGTGAGGTTAAAGTTCTTTTTTAAAAGCTCATAAAATAAAAATAAAATACATATTTATTTTCCCCCAAAGAGTAATCTCACTGCTGTGTTTTCCAAGCTGCACTTAAAGCTAATATGTGAAGCATAAAAATAATAGGTAATAATGAAATGCTTTAGGCAGTATGCTGTATTTGATTCTTAAAAGCATTTCAAAAGAGTCTCTTGTGGTAATTATTTTTCTGAGAAAAAAGTTAAGTGACTGCACAAGATTTTAACAAAATTGTTATTGACTTTAGGTTTTATTTTAGTAAATGTATTTGTTCTTCCTTTCTTTAATGAAACTGTATTATGTGGTTGACATTTAGTATTATGGAAAAACTGTGCTACAAACATTAGTGTTAATAGCTTAGTATTTTAGTCCTTTACAAATTAATGCCTGTGGTAACTGGATGATTTTAGGCCTGTTCTAATGAACAAGGCCTTACTGATGTGCAAGGAACAGTAACGTGGCAAAAAACTCCACATTAACCAAGGTAAGCAGTATAAATGGGGTGTAGGAATCCCCTGTTAGACTAAAAAATCTCCAAGAGAAAATCTCCAGAGCCTACAAATTAAAGACTTCCAATATAATTTAAAAATAAAGCCTTTTATGTAGTAGGAGAGCATTTTTTTCAGCTGATAATCAAATGACACTATTATACAGTCTTACTAGATTTGCAAATTTACAAGTTTTTACAAGTCAGTTGGGTCCCTTCCTCAGGAAATCAGTTTAAGGTTTTTTTTCCTGTATTGACTCAAAGAGCCTGGTTGTCCTTAAATCCTTCTGAATATATTTGCCTTATAATTTGACTGCATTGAGTCAACACCCTTATAGAAACCGTAATGCAGTAAAAAAAGAGAAACTGTTCAATATAGTTTCCAATTACCTTAGGATCAGATTTGGAGAAACTGGAATGTACACAATAAAACCTGTGCAAGGCTTGAGTTCCATGAAGTTTTGGAAGCAACCAGTGCTTTTCAACATAAAATACTGTTTGGAAGCTTTTCTCTGCTTCCAGTGGTTGTAAAATGATGAAAATACGTGTGCGTCTTGAAATGTGCATTTTACTTTTTATAATTTTCTGAACCATACCTTTGTGGAATTGAAAGATTTGTATATAAGCAACTAAGCATCACTGGTTTTACTCAGTTAATTTTTTTTTGTTATAGTGAATGTTTTTGCTTTGCCATGTTCTGCAATAAAATTCTTTATAACTCATTTACATTTTTTACTTAGGAAGAATATGTTGATTCAGATGTGCTCTGTGAGCTTTATTTTGTAAAAGTCTTTAGGTTACACTGAAATCCTTAATATGCTTCGTGCTTGCAAGTGTAATATGCAATATTTAGCTCTGTCTTGTTTTTGTATGTAGTTTAACAGTAAAGTTATTACAAATTGTTTTAATGTGTCCAGAAATAAATGTCCTTTTTTTGAGATATGAATTTGTTGCATTTGACCATACAATTTTAATTATGATTTAATTTTAGTTTTGCAAATAATCTGATGTAATTAATTCCTTTTATTTTGGCAAATTCCTATAAAGAGAAAGAAGCTTGAATTTGCATACAGCTCTAAAGGAAAATACTGCACCTAATGTGTTTCCAATGAATAATTTCTAAGACAGGTAACTAAATGGGCTTCAATGTAATAATTTCTCCTTTCTTCAACTTATTTTTAGTTGACTTGGAGCATATGCGCACAGTGAAAGCTGACAAACACCAGCGATTTTGTCAGGAAAACAGTTTCAGTAGCCATTTTGTGTCAGCCAAGACAGGAGATTCTGTAAGTAAGAAAAAGAAACTTGTAGATGTCTGTCTTTTTTTTCCAAGCAGCAGCAGTTTTATCATACTTCACAAACAAACCTTTGAGAACTTGAGCTGCAGATCCTTTTTTGCTTCCCAAGGTGCATGAAAAAATAGATATTTTATGAATGTATATTATTGTTACTAAATTACAGTGGCTTCTCTTCTGATTTTCAGTTTGAGGTACAGATTTTAATGGAAATGATCTAGTTTATACGTCAGCGTGAGAACTGAGACCAGCTAAATCTCTCTTTGCTGTCAGCCTGTAATTAAATATATACCTTCATTCCAGGTAGAGTTCCATCTATAGACCATCAATATAGAAACTTCCAACAATTGCTAAATAATGTGACAAGACCCTATTGCAGTCAGTTTTTAATATGAGTCCTGAGCCATGAGAAGCACTCCCTCTGCAGGTCCATTGAAATGTGAACGTTCTGGCATTCGTACCAGATGCTTTGCAGAGTGCATTTTTGAACAGTCTTTTGACTCTGAGCTAACGGGGTTATTTGTTTTAGTTGGACACATATGAAAGAAAACGTTCGTTTTCAGTTGACACTATCAGTCAAATTAAATCATATTGTACTCTTTTGCTTGATTTCTGTCACTTGCCTAATGTGTTTGTCATTCTCATAAAACAGTCCTGTATCTGTCTCCTTAATATTACTGTTGACAACAAAATTTACTTTATTTTTGTAGTAAGACCATGTTCAATTACATGGTAGTTCTATAACATAAATGGAATCATGTTGTTCTAAGGTCTTTGATAAAACTTCTGCAGTGGAATGCCTAATTTTATAAGAGAATAGTTTTTCTGTAAAGTCTAATAATAGTGCTGTTATAAATGCAGTGAGTCCTGATTCTCTTTATAGTTTGTGTTAAATCTTTGGCATAAGTTTTTTGTTTAAAATGTGAAAATACAGGCTTTTTATGCTAGAAACAGAAGAAAAAGTTTGTAATACTTCACTCAATGAAATGTGCATCTGATAAAACATTTTCTTTTCTCAAGGAGACAACCTTTTTGTGGGATTTGGTAATAAGAAGAAAAATCAGTTAATTTTATAATGTTGACATATCATTACAAATTATGAAGGATTCTTTATTACATCTTTTGAATAGATTAATAAATTACAGCAGCATTCCACTATATATACTTATCGTACTTTTCCTAACTTACTGTTTAAAAATAAATCTAAACATACCTAGAAAGCATTAACCAGAAATCTCTGCTTAAATGTCTACTAACAAAAGAAGTAGTTTACAGTAGCTCATTTTTAGTTGCAATGTAAACTTAGTTTTAATATAAATATGAATTTATCCTAGACAGTGATTTAAGAAGAGGCCGTCCATTGCTAATGTGTATATAGGCTAGAGGAGTCTTACTCAGTGAAGATAAACGATTTGTCTTGTTTACCTCAGGTCTTTCCAACAGACTTGTTTGCAAACAATGATTTTATGTACATAAAAAACCCCCAAAAGTCTCCTCAGGAGAAAAATTGTCATGAAAAATTTAGTATAGCTAACTGTCTTACTGTCCATCAAATGGCATAACTAAAGCACTGAACTTGAGCATGATGTTTTGTGCACAAAGTGTCTTCAGGGCAGGTGATGTAGCTTAAAGCACCTGTGAACTTGGTGTGGGTTAAAGTACATCTCTGGCCCCCAGAATCTCTGTTCGCTATTTGCTTTCTTCTGTGGCTGTTAGTAGAACAGATCAGTACTAGACTGTGTAGTACAGAGAAAGAGCAATTGTTTTGGAAGCTACTGCAGTTTGTTGGTTGTGCCACTAATTTGTTACTTGTTTCCATCTCACATATAAGAAGAGATTGTGTAAATGGTATTTTTCTGAATTTTCTCTAAAAATTTGAAAATAACTGAGAGCATGTACACAGGCCTTACCTCCTGGGGGTGGCAGCTGCATGATGAAAACCAATGTTTGTTAGTAATTTAGATTATGAGCTCAGATGAACAGCCCTGTAGATAAAATATAACGTGTAACTTGACAATAAGTGTTCAGCAGCACTGCAAGCTTAAGCTGCACCTCTTGAATATCTGTTATGTTCTTTAATCTCATTTAAAATACAGTTGCCTAAATAGCAAGATAGGTGGACTGGCTTGAGATGAATTAAAGGAGTTATTTAAGATAGCATTGCCACCCAGTATTATGTGTTAAACCATATCCAGAGTCTGACTGTCAGGCTGCTGCTTCAGGCCATACAACGTCTTGTTTGGTTTAGATACTTCTGTTCAGTCTATAATGCTTTGTAGACTCTTCAGAACTCTGATATATTGCTATTTTTTCAAATGTGCATGGTAGAGATTTTGGTGATGTGGATGCACAGTTCTGTTGTTCTCAATTTCAGAAACCGATTTCTCTATTGCACAACACACTAGTATATTTTTGTGCTAAACATTAGTGAATACCCTTATTCATATTTTATAGTACTGAGAGTAGTATTTGAGAGGTGGGTTGTGTAAAAGCTTGTTTAAACTTAGGTCTCTGGAGGCAGAGAAGCAGTGTTACTTAATAAGCCGGCATACTGTTCGTTCCTTGTACCATTGTTGTGTTATTTTCTCATATTTTTAAACAAAATTGAAAGTACCAGATGAGGTTATTTTCAGATCTGCTTTGCACAGGTCATAATTTTGTGTATTTCATTTCAAGAATGGTTTGATATATTTGAAAGAACCTCAAGGATGTCTGTTTTTAATCATTTAAATGCAATCTATTTTTTTTCTGTAGGTCTTCCTGTGTTTTCAGAGAATTGCTGCTGACATACTTGGTATCAAATTAAACAAAGCAGAGTTGGAACAATCACAGGTGATTTTCCACAAATACTTGGTTTTTCTTAGTATTTTCTATTAAAATAATATCATTGCAGATAAATAGCTGTCCTTTAAATCAGTCTTCATCTGTGGTTCTGATAATTATTTAATTTCACAACAGTTAAAATTCCTTATTTATCCATCGTGATAAACTTGCTGAAATAAGAAAAAAGGTAATAAAAAATTAATAAACCCCTTGATTTTTAGAAATGTTTGTTCAAAAATAGAACTTAAGTCTCTACATGTACATGGATGCAAGTGGCATGGAAAATATTCTTACATATACATGAAATACAGTACATTCATGTCAGATGCAGTTTTAATGACAGTAGTTTTTTTTAATTCTATGCATATTTAAAAACAAATTTAATTTCTGTGACTACAAATTGAAGTCACAAAAGGCATAAGCTTCTGTCACTGGAAATGTTCTAACTCAATATTCATTGCGGTCATACAGCAAAATTTATTATTTGTCAAGAATTAACTGTATCAAATACTTTCTTTGGTTAATCTTACATCTTAGTCTTCACTGTGTGCTTGTGTAATACAAGACCTCAATAGGGACTGTGTCTGCCTTGGGGAAGGACTGTTGGCTTTGTAAGGTCACTATTTCCATTTTTAATCAGATGTGAGAATCCTTTTCTGATTCAGTATCTCCATTCTCACCAGCAGGCAGACCTTTGGAATCTTGCTTTTGGGTAGCTGTTGTGGCTCCCTGGCATCTGCTATGATTTTTCTCACTGTACAGTCCCAAATAATCTCACCCTAAAGGAGCTGCATTATTTCTGCCTTTGTGTTTTCTTCTGTGCATTATGAGTATTATCTTAGGGGCGTTCTGCCATTTCCTCTGTACAAAAAGGCTGAGAGAGGGGAGAATGTTTCCCAGTGATAGGTGGGAAGGTCCTCAGGAAGGTTTTCCCCCATCTTTTACATTGGTTAGTGTTAGCAGGGATGTGAAGACAGGGATTCCACTGTAAACATATGGCAAACCTGCTGCGTGTCCCACTCCAAACTGTAGCAGGGCTTTGTTGCAATTGTTGCTGTTCAGTAATTGCTGGATGCAAAATGGCTCTAATGAGAGCATTGGCTTAGCACCATAGAAATTAACTGGAAAAACATGTTTTTCCTATTTTTAAAAATTTTAATTGTAACCATATTAATTAAAATGTGAGCACTTGCTTAATCTACCAGAGCTGGAAGTCACTTAGTTTTTGTCAGTGAAATTTAGATTAAAAAATGTGTTAATTGTTCAAATAAAAAGCAAGCAAGTAGGTTTCCAATATAATCCCTTTTCCTTTGCCACTTTCTTCTTCCTAGTTCCTGCTTCTAAAAATAGCTTTTCTGCCACTGTGTGCATAGGTTTTAACCAAGAAGTTTTTTCTACAAACCCAGTTTCAGAAACCTGCAGATTATACTACAGAGGCAACCCTCCATAATGACGTTTGAGATTACAATTATTTAAATCTACTTATTGAACCAAAAGGTTTCTGTTTTAATGGTGTCATATCCTGGAACTGCTAGTTACTACCAGTATTAAACAAGTACCACAAATTTAAGTCAACAAGTTTATTTAAAATAAAAAGGCAAGGCATTTCTTATATACAGCTTGGTCTCCTGCTTTTTGAAATATATAATAAATATGTAATTTCTGAAAGTGTTTTGCCACAGCAGTGTTTACAATCTATATTGAAGTGGTTAACTGGAAAACTGTATTGCAAACAGTAAAATTGTAAAATATACTTACAGAGCATACCCAACAAGCAAAATAGCTTCAAAAAGCTGTCATTTATAGGTAGAAAAATATTGAGTGTGTCTTTTCAATGATCTGATATTGCTAAGGTACCATCCATCTGTCATTCTGAGCTCTGTGGTTATTGGAAAAAAAAATTAAAAAATAAAGTTCTTTAATTTTTCTGTGGTCATCTAGCTAACACTGGAAGATCTGCCTTAGACCTCTCTGTGCTGTGTGTGGTGTTCTGTTCTGTAATTCAGGTGTAAGATTGTAGAAAGGTATGCAAATACCTTAAATATAATGGAGAATATGAGAAAAGGAGTTAGACAGAAAGTTGTAGCTTTCTAAAGAACGTGTCTGTTTTTACGTTGTTTTTAAAGTAAGAACCTCCACACAGCGGTGACTGAAGAGTACATAACTTTCTATGTCAAATTGATATCAGCTTTAATTAGGCTTCCTTGTACCTTTAGTATTTTATTTAATTTTTAACTTTTTTGAGCAGATCAATGGACTATGCAATATGTTGATCTAAGTCAACATTGCACAGGTTGCATTAGCAATAACCTATAAATAGTTACTATGCAAAATTAAATGCTTACTGTGGCTCACATTACTGTTAATGTGAATTCAGGCTCTAGTGATAAAAAAAAAGTAAAAATATCCCTGAAAAACTAAGAACAGCAACAATTTAAAAAAACCCACCACCCAAAACCCCCTCTCCCCCGAACAAACAACAAAAGAAGAAACAAAGCCAGTAAATAGATTTGGACAGAAAAGAAATTTCACTGTTGCCTTTCAGATACAGCTGTCCCCGTGTGGTGAAACAGTGTGCGTGTAGCTAAAGAGTGAGAGCTGGAAAGCAGCTGCCTGACTTGTGAAGTTCTATTAATTGAGCATAATTTCAATCTACTCCAAATAATAAGCAATGGCTCTTTGTTACCAGTAAAATGTTCACTTCCTTTGAGAGTGCTATTTTGAGGGGCCTGTAGGAATTTCCCCAATTTAAGTTAGCGAGCAATGGAAATTGTATTGCAGTGTCTGTCTGTTAGCTCTGTCTTGAGGCTCATTGTTACATCGAAACAACTGCCCACATCACTTCTTAAGGTGTAAAAGGGGAAATCTCTACATAAAACTGGAGAAGGAAAACTTTAACCTTCGTATCCTTGAGATGACTAGAAGGATGTGTCTTGAGAGAAATTCATTAGTCTGCAGTAGAAAAGCCTGATTGGAGTAATGTGCAGATGCTGTTTCCCAAAAGCATGGAGCTGGTCTCTTGGCTGGAAGGAGATGGTGTTACATGATGTTGCCATTATAGATTTCTGGTTTACCACAGACTCTCATATGACAGGCACAGGTCCCTTAATGTGGTGGTGGTGGGTTTTTTCCCTATTCCATCTATAAAATGGGCACAAGACTTCCTTAAATTGTGCGTAAATGTGTTCCTTAAAATTTTGGGCATTGAATACTCTAGCTACTGGACTACAGAAGTAGATAGATGGATGCTAGATAAATGGGGTAAAGAATCGAATACAAACAATACAATACCTAGCATGACTCATCCTTAAAGTTTGCAAGTGTTGATTTGGATTTAATCTTTAAGTAAAGAGTAAAAGACATTGAAGTTTTTACAAATGTGCACTGCTTACATGCTGGATAATATATTTGAATTTTCTGTATTTTTTGTAATGTGAGATGTCCTCATTTTGACAGCTGAGAAGGTTGCTGCTTGAATGTGTTTGTCAGAGAACATGAGGATATGGTCATTCAATCTTGGTGGTAACAAAGTATAAGATGAAATACTGAGTTGATGTAAAATGCCAACAGACAAATGCTTTCTGTGAGTTATGTTTTATTGTCTGGTATTGGTGATATACTTCGTAAATTATTTCTAGCACTCTTGATTTTATGCCTGAAGATCATATTTATTGTTTAGAATCGATTGTAATTGCCACAGTCACTAGGGAGATCTGAGATGTGACTCATAGGTGGATAGAAATAACTAATAGGAATCCCAAACACATTATGTTGACTTGTATGAATTTGTGGAGGTTGGCTCATGGCTTTTGAGCTTTGATGACTGGCAGAACTCTAGAAGCTCTTATGGAAAGTGGGTGGAGTTCTTGGTCCCTTTCAAATTAGCAGCACAACTTCTGTTAATTAACTGCAAGAACAGGCCTTAGAAATGGAGTTATATTTACCCTGTATTGTTTTAGAAAGCAGCTGCAGCAGTTTAAGGTATTAATGCAACCCAAGCTATTTGCTACTGCCCTTTTGCTGGAATGTATCACTCCCACAGCAGAATCAGAAAATGGAAGGTGATCGTGTGCTTTGGCCACATCAGGGTGAAGTTGAGCAGCTTAGCTTAAACTGCTGCTGAAAGTTGGTTTAAAGTGAAGCTGCCAGACTTTGTGCTGAAGCGGATGAGGTGCGAGTACACGTTACATTCCACCAGCTCTCCTTTGGCAGCAATGATCTCCAGCAGAGGAATAGGACAGACATTTGGGGGTGGTAAGTTTTTAAACTATCTCAGCTAGAACTACTAAACCTTGTCTGTTAACATGCTGAGATGACTGTTAATCAAACCTTTATTTGGACAAAACTGTGGTGAAACAAAGAACTAGATTACTCTTTATGCATGACTGGAAAGCAGAGCATGTTTTTTGAAATGGAAAAGTTCCAAAGTAAGAAAACTGCAGATTCTGACTTATTTTCAGTCCTCAAAATACTCTTTTAAATTGCAAGGGTCTGATGAAATTTGAGGAAATAACTCCTTTACTAATCAAATGTTTTTCTTTCTGCATTTTTTACTTAAAACTGTAGTGTAAAAGCTGCATGGGGTACAGCTTTGTTCCTTGGTATTGGCAAGAGCTAGCATTTTTGTAAGTGATGTGTAGTTTTCTCTCTAACTGCCAGTTCAGCAAACTAGTGTGTGTGCGCCAGCTTTGTACAATAAAACGTTTGGCAGATAAGTCAGACCTGGAATACAGAGCACCTGCACCAAGAAAGATTATTTCTCATTATTGACAGTGATTTGAACCATGGCAACGATATGCCTGACATAGAAACTGATGCAAAGATGCCCAAGTTTTAATTACCATGAAGTTAATAAGAGATGTCGCAGTGGTATTTTTTTAGTCTTCTTTGGTTGAAATTCCTGTAGAAAATCCAAGTCATTTATGATAGTCAGTTTCTTCCTACAGCGTGGCTAAGCATGGGTCACTAACCTGCCTGTGTTTACAGGATGGGATTTAAACCATTGATTTAAGGAACAATTAATAGCCTACTGATTGCAAGACTTTTTTTTTTTTTTTCTTTCTTTTTTCCCTCCCCTCAACTCTAGTCAAAAGATTGGTATGAAGAAAACAGGTCCGGTTAGGTCAGATAACACTGTTTAATTCTAAAACTCCTACTTACTGCCTTACATGGGATTTGGCAACCTTTCCGTTGATAACATCAGGCCAGGAGTCCAGTAAATCATGAGTGTTGTCCACTAGATAAGATAATATGAATGTGATCAATTAAACTCGAGACGAGTACTTCAGCAGCTAATAAATCCAGGTCTCTTACTAGCGAATTCAATTACTGTTGCTTGTTTGACAGAAAGGTTTTATTTACAGAGGTAATCTTTAACATATACTGTTTATATATTCATATAATCCAGTTTATACCTTGTTTCCCTTAAAATAATAGCATTTATTAATTTATTTTAACCTTGAAGATATGTTGCATGAGAGTTGAAGAACTTAGAAAAAAATACTAAACTGATTTACTGTTTCTTTCATAGGAGGCCTACCTCCTCTGCTGATTCTTTGCTGAAATTGTTCCATGAATTTTGCTTGTCTTTGCATGAACACTGTATTAATAATGAAAAAGCTTTGTACAGTTCTGTTTAAGGGGAAAAATGAGAACCTTTTATTTTTATATGAAGTAAAGAAAAAACTAAAATCTTGCTGCATTTTGATCTGAGGTTGTTAATTTATGCCACTGGTTTGGCTTATGTATTTAGCTATAATGCGATCATTACATTGCTTCTAAAGATGCTTGTGTTAGGCTACTGCACTTGTTACAAGCTGATAACGTAGCATTTAAGTATCTTAGGCTCAGAGGAGGAGTAGGCCATTGTCATCTTTTCTCCCTCTGAATTGCCTGCCTTTTCATTCTGTCCCTTCTTCTTTGATACACTTTTGCTGATTACATGAACCTTTCACTTTGGTGCTTTGAAAGGGCTTGTCCTCGAAGAAGCTTGAGAAGCATCCCTGGAGCCACTTTCAGCCAGGGTTGTTGCTCTTACATCAGCCAGAGGCCAGAAAATGCATTAATTTTGCATCTGCGTAGTCTTCTTGTGCTATTAATTCATTATTTTCAACTTCTGATTAATCTCTCCATTGTTTTCCTTCTCTCTTCTTTTTACATTCTTCTCCTTGCCCTCTATCCATCATGTTGATACATGGTTAACAGCATGTTGTCAGGGCAGAACTAGTGAAATATCCTGAAGAAGATAACCAACATCACAACACTTCCAACTGCCAGAGCAAAGTCTGCTCAATGCAGTAGTTCAGGTATTGATGGAAAACTTGGGTGGATTTTTTTTATAAACTGCATTGCTGTTACATGAAGTAACAAGTGTTACAGTACGTTCTATTGGAAAATGATGTTTTGTGTATGTAAACGCTTGCAATACTCAATATATTAATTTTTAATTAGTTAATTGTGTACAATTGATTACATAGTATTTCTAATAACGAGATAGTTTGTAGAAACTGAAGTACTTCATATTACTGTATTCAGTGCTGTATCTTCAAAGTATTATATAGCTGTCTCAGATGGAGATGGACAGAAAATTGTAATCTCATTTCCTTCTCTTCAGACGGGAGAGACCATCAGTCTTATCAATTCCTTTGTAAATAGAATGGATAATATCTGTTGGAAAATAAATATGGTATGCAGAGCTGCTTATGTTAATTTAGTCTTTAGCCAGCATGTCTCTCAAAGGTTTCAGTGAAATAGGGCTGTATTTGAAATTTGCTTTGAATTCTGTCCATATTTTCTGGTGAAGTGCTTGGAGTAAAGATGAAAAGAAAAACTTAGGTACAATTTCCAATTGCAATTTAGGCAGTTATTCTTAAAGAATGAATGGCACAATCTTTGCAAAATAATACTGGTTTTTTTATCTTCATACAAGACAATTTTCCTGAAAATAGAACTTACTGCTTAATCAAAAAATGTTGTGTTCCATTTATAGTGTTGCGAAAACATACTAAGGCACTTGCTTTTGCTTAGTATGGGTAAAGTGGTAATTAGAATTAGCACCTGATAAGACTTTCGTATGCTTAGGACAAACCTCCTGTGCTGTTTCTTATTTTTCCCTTCTAGTTTCATAGTGAAGCATCTGTTGAATGCTTTGCCAACATGAAGGTTGTACTTTCTGATTGTTACTGTGTTTTCTTTTGTGACAGAGGGTGGTGAAGGCAGATATTGTCAACTACAGTCAGGAGCCTGTGACAAGAGCCATGAATCCTCCTAGAAGCTCCATGTGTGCAGTTCAATGACCATCTCCTCTGGTTTGGTACCTTTGCAGTCCTCCTGCCTTGACACAGACTCTGGGATTACCAGGAGCTTTAACAGTGACCAGTGCAACAATGCAATTAGAGGTTTCAAAAGTGTGTTGCACCGTTGTCCATTAAGAAGCATCAGGCAGTTTTTTGACTGGCTAAACCCAAACATGGGACCACACGTTTTGAAAAAAATAAGATCTATATTCTTTTAAATTCTATTTAAATAAAACTGTATAATGGTATAATTGTTTATATGTTTCCTTCTGTTTATTTGACTGATACCAGAATAAAAATGGATGAAGCCCTGCATTCAAAATGTTTTAAAGACATCACCATGGAAGGGTATTTTGCCAAAGCATTTATAAAATTTTCTCCTGTGATCTAAACTAACACTCAGCAAGATGTAACTTGGAAAAACTATTGCTGGAATAATTTTAATCATGTAATATATTTTGTCTAGAGATAATTTCTAAAGTGTTTCATTAATATATATACTTAGCCCAAAATGTATAAATTGTATCCAGTGAGAAACAACGCTTGAAATAAAGCTGTTATTATAAAAATAGTTGTTTTTCTGAAGTCCCAAGTTGTCTCCATGGGTGCTCTAAAAAATTGTAGTGTTTTTGTGTATTCTTATTACTACATCAGCATTACTTCTTGCAGTAATAGATGGGCTCACATGTCTTTATGCATATGGATGAATCTCAGTCAACAGTTTGCTCTGTAAATGTTGAGTGATATATTCAACATGCATTAGAAACTGTTGATAGATCAATTAGGATTGGTCACTTTAAATAATTAACAGAATGATTTCACCTGGTAGTCTTTTCTTTCTGATTCAGAATAAGTGACAAATAAAAAGCTGTCTGCTCTATGATCTTCACACTTCTTTGTTCCTTTTCTAGCGGCCTCTTAGGAATGCAGTTCTCTGCTGGCACATCTGAACAGAAAGCTAAGGAGTGAAAGAAAAAATTAAATTGTCTCAATTCCAATCTAGAAGTCTTTTCCTCTTTAAACTCTAGAATGTGCTTTCTTCTGGCTATGAAGGAAGCTTGTATATCACAAGTGAAAGTTAATGAGGTTCTTCAAATGGATCTTCCTATTAAACAGTTCAAGCAAGTGCTTAATAGCTGGAACAATTAAACAATTAGTAGTTTAATAAAATAGTTGAATTATTTTAACCATGTTAAAAAAAGATTCCAGATGGCAAAAAAGTGCTATTTGTTAGCTTGCCACATAGTTTTATAACTTTATGATAGTAAGTAATATTTCATTGTTCAGATGTGGGGAATTCTAAGACAGAAGCTAAGATATTGAGAAATTATTCTAGCTAAGGTAGGTGTGAATTTGTAGTGAATTATTTATCCTAGTGTTACGGTCTGTTCTTGCTCCTGTCCCATGGAGTTCATATCCCGTCCATAGCTTTACCGTATAGTTAACTGCAACTGTAAGGTGAACTCTCTTCCACTACCACCAGATGAGAACTCTTCCAAGCGTTTTTCTAAAGTAGTTGTTAAGTTTACAAGTTTATGGCCTCCAAAGCAGGTGGAAAGTTTTTATTTTTGAACCCTCAGACTTCCTGGCGTGTTTGTGCCCTGAATTCTGCTTGTATGTTCAAATATTGACAAGAACTGCCCCCTCTCTGAGGAGCTGAGCACAACCTGGCTCAGGCAGATGGCTGGGGCCATCTTTCTCTAGTCCAGTGTGTGTCAGCTTCGTAGTCTTTACTCGATTCTCACGTGATGTGTAGCATCGTCCTAAAGAGCTAACAGTGTTTTTTTCTTTAAAACTTCTGTAATCTTACTTTTCAAAAGAATGTGCTTTTTCATAACTTGATATGCAGAGCCCATTATTACCTTGAATAATAAAAAACTTTACATTTGGGGTAACCCTGCAGTATGAAAGATGTTATACATTTCCCACTCCAAGCTGATTTACAGATGGATTTTATGTCTTGGTGTCATCACGAGTTTTATTCTCAGTGCCTATTTTTCTAGCTGTCTTTGACTTGTACATCCTTTTGTGTTTTATTCCCATTGATCTTTTCACTAACTGCTATATTAAAGGCCTACCTTCTCCAAAGGTATTTTTGTTTACATTTCCGAACTGCCTTCATTTTTCCTCCCTAACATACATGTATATTATTTATCCTAACCAGGAATCTCTCTTCCATGCCCCCAGCCCCTCCTTTCGCTGCCCTTCTTAGCCTCCTCAGATTTTTTTGTATTGTATACTGACTTCCACTCTCTCTGCTTTTCCCTACCCTTCCTGCCCCATTGAGATCCATTACCTGTCCATGTTTTAATCCTTACAAATGAGCTTTTCTCTTTTCTCTCAGCCCTTGGGACCCCACCTCAAGCCTCCGGATTCCAGCTGCAGCCTAAATCCTTAGCTGTGGTAGCTGTCTTTGAAGTGCTGCAGCAGCTGGGGTTGAAGATTCAGCGGTGCCTTTGCCAGTGCTATGGCCCAAGTTCCTCCAGGCTGAGCCGAAAGGTCAGAGATAATTCTGGAGGATTAAGCAATACAGAGAGAGGTAGTAGGCAGTGTTCTGCAGGGAAGGCAAGGGTTCTCTAGTGACTGGAGGGATAGAAACAAATTTATTTAGAAAAGTGTGTAGGGGAAGGCAAGTGAGCCACTGCCCTGGGTCCAGTCGCATTCTGTAAGTAACATCCCACTACTGATTCACATGGGTCACATATGGTGGAGTTGAGTCATGTGCCATATTAATGTGCTTAAAAGTTTCTTCCAAGGTGAGAATGGATTGAAAGCAATTCAACAAACAGTAATGAAGTTAAATAATGCAATGCTCTCCAAAAGTGAGGCAACATATGCTTAATGTCCACTGACATGGGGAGCAGGATGGGGTGAGAGAAGCATGTTTTTTCCCAGATGAAGGGAATAAACGTGTTCAGGCCGTGATCTTACACAGACCCACACTGGTGAAGTGATCTGCCTGCTGTCGTAACTAATCCTTTCAGTAACAGCTCCACTGTAAAGATTGTTGCTCAGTTCAGCTCCTTGCTGGGGTCAGTTTTGTGTGATGCTGGGGAGAGGTATTGTGTCTGACTGTACCTGAGAATACCAGTGTTTTTAAAACATGGACCTGAAGTGTTATTAGATTGACACAACTTACTGTCTTTCCTGGTTCTAATGTTTGGTGGAGTCCAGTTGAATCTCTTTCACAAACAACAGCGTGAAGGTACTTTCCCTTATGACCAGCTGCTGCAAGTGCCGGAACTTGTGATGAGCTCATGATCTCTCTGAATACATCATTCTTTTAACACTTCATAAAGGTCATAAAACTGCATAAGGCTGCTTTGTGGCCAGACTAACTTATTTTATTTTATTTTTTAAGTTTGAGATGCATACGAGGTCACTAGGAGCATTATGTGAAGTACACTCTTTTGAGGAGCTTGAAAATTGTCAGTACTTTGTTCATCATTAGACATCCAAAAAACCCTTGTTCTTTAAATCACTGCTTGGGTTTCTCTGGAAGTAAAGGGCTTTTGTATCAGGCAACTTCTTTTAAATACAGAGCTAATTTGCTTGTCAGCAGGTATACCTGATAATGAACCTGATAGCCTGGAAAATATAAAAAATATCAGTAATATTTGAAGTTGGTTATTCTGCTTTTTAGTGATGATAGCAATTTTATATAAATTGCCATTTCATTTTTCCTTTTTACATTTATTTTATGTTAGGAATATGGTTGGTTTTTTACCAAAGGTTTGTAATCTTTGTTTCAAGACCTTCGTGACATTTTTACAAAGTTATAGTAGAGAGTACTGTTTAGAAGGTAAATGTTGGTATATCTAATTAGAGCTTCACTGTCCTGTTAACATTTTGTCATTGACAGAAGATGAAAATACAGTTCCTTAACATAATGAACAATTTTAAAATAATGGGAAATTTTCTGCAGGGGAATTTTTTCCTATTTAGAGTACTTGGATTCATTTCGGATGTAGCCTAACAGTTTGTATGAGGGGCCTGATAGATGTATTTAAAGCAGCATTGAAGTTTATAGAAGTCATACATAGAAAGCTACACCATTAACTACTTTTCTTTCTGGAATTCACACATTAGTTCCCTCCCAAGCAAAGAAGTTATTCTACAATGCTGTATTCTTTTCTTTCTTAGTTCAAGTACTACTG
>VWZG01013122.1:366117-456480 GCA_013396735.1 Grallaria varia
TAGCATATAATCTGATTTCTTTAGGCTGTCTTTTTTTTTAAACCAACTCATAACCACTTAAAATGTCAAAATAGCTGAATGCTGCTGAAAAGAAAAAGCCAAAATGTATCCATGTTTGCATAGGGGAAATGGCATACGTATGAGATCAAAACTCCAGTCCAGATAATTATCCGTAGGAAGCAAATTTATACTCTGATTTCAGATGCTATGAATAGAATGTGATTAGAATTTAATGTGCTAGAGTTTTATTTGCAAAATACACAGGTCCTGTATAAAACCTCTTTTTATAAAGTACCCTCTAGAAGCCTTGGGGATCCCTGTTTAACTTGCAAATGCCGAAGTTTGATCTTCCCCAAATAGAAGATAGTGAAGCTCCTGAGTTCCATGAACTGATTTCTATTTTGAGCTTCCCATAGAGAGCTGACTGTTCAGCCAATTTAAACTTTTTTTTTTTCCTACTCCACTTCATCTTCATTCATTTTGGCACCATTTTGAACTGGAAAACTTCCAGTTAGCTAATTGGCCATTTGCCTTGTTTTATGTGGGGGTGATGTCAAGTGCTGAAATAACCGATTGACTGAAAGCAATCTTGTTTCAAAGGCTGGTCAGAACCAAACCTCAGAAGGTACCAATTTTCAGGTTTGTTTTGTATTTAACTGCTACACAGCACTCCTTATCCGAGTGGACGAACCTTGAAGAAGAATATAGATCTGAGGTCAAGAGCTTGTGTTTGCTCAGATACCACATTTAGAGCACTGAATTCTGGAGGAAATAGGGATCCAGATCTTTTTTTAATATCACTTTCAAGACCTTCTGTACTTCTACTTTCTAATGTCATATTAGCAATCAACGTTTTAAAAAAATATTAATTCAAGTCCCCATTTAAAAATCAAACTGTGGTAAGTAGACTTTGGTTCAGGAAACTTATTCTTTTTAAAAATGAGTGGAAAAAACTGCTTATGTTGTATGAAATATCACTGGCATAGTTGAAGAAATTTGATACATATTAATAACATATTTACTTATTATGATCTGCTAAATATCCTATACCCTGCTTTTTACTTTTCTTATTTAAAGTATTCTTTAGAATTATATGATTATAAATACTAAATAAAATACCAAACTGGATTTAATTAATTCTTGCCTCAGACAGTGTCCTGCAAACTGCTTCAGGCAAACATTTTTTCTTTGCTAACTAAACTCCATTTCTGTCCTTTCCTGGGCTGATCCATACCAGGTAGCTTGGAGGATCATGACCTACTAATCCTTTTTGATTTCTGGTGAGCTTTTAAAAACAAAGTAGACCAAGAAACATCAAAGGAGGATTTAAAAGACACACACCGTGCCCTGGAAAGTAAATGTTGCTTTGGAAAGCATTCTCTTCTTTGAAAAAAGAAGTGAATGCTGTGGTTCAATACTATTCACCGAAAGCACTTAAGCATATGCTCAAAATTAAGCGTGTATTTAAGTTCCCTTGAAGTCTATGCTATTTAAGTACACACTTGAAGCTAAATACATTCTGTCATACTTTGCTGACATGGAAATTCTGGCTGCATTGAAATAAATGCCTTTGAGGCTAAAGTTCTTTCAGGAATTTCAGTGTTGTTTCTTAAATTTTCTACACATTGTGAAGGGTATGTACTAAAGCCACTCCCAAGTTAAAAAGAAAAAACAAATAAAAAAAGATATTTCTCATATGTTCAATTACTTTTCTGATATTTTCTCTAGCATGAATAATATGGAAATTAAAAAAAAAAAATAGTTGAAATGTGGTTCAGTTTTGTGACCAGAAGATGTACTTGACACTGGGCAAGTTGCTGTTTTTGGAACAAATGCTCCTCAGATCCACAGTGAATGAGGAACAAAAGAATCTGGAGGTGTTTGGCAAGTCTCATTGCAAGCTGAATTCCGACTGATAGTGCAGGAAAACAGATCAAGTTCCCATTTGTAGTGTCTGAATTGTGGATCTGACATGGAGAATAAACAAGACCTGGTACTTCTTGCTCAGATTTGGGGAGGTATTTGATCACCATCTTAGAAAAAAATGAAGTGTGATTTCTGGATATATTCCAGTATTTGTCGAAGAATGGTGAGGCAATGTTTAACTGCATAATGGAAACTGGAGAGAAATTTTGACATCCCACTCATCAATCCAATTGCTATTTTATCTCCCCACTGTCTTGGAAAGAGAGCAAAGTGTAAACCAACGTTTGGCACAAATGGGCTGTCTGTGCCATTTAGGAGCAATTTGCATGTAATTGGTAACAATTATACAGACAACCCATTTATAACAGGGAATGAGCTCACAACCTAGCATAAACTACAAGAAAACGAATCGTATCCCCGAGGAATCACAGACTGATGTAAGAAAGGAAATGGAAGTATTTCAGATTAACCTCTCTCCTGGTTTTATCACCCAGCAGTTCAGGGATGCAAATAAGCCTGTACTCACCAGGTTACACATTCTCAAATTAATTCTCAAATTCTCAAAATTTTTTTCCTATGGTTCTGCTAATCTTCCTGGCTACATGGCCAGCCTTTGAAAGTTAAGAGTTTAACTCTGCCTCCATATGGTCAGCAGCTGAGCTGATGAGATGGCTTCTCCATCTCCTCTGTCAAAGGCACATGGGGCCAGCCACGTCCCCAGCAGCAGAGTCTGAGGTGACAGATAGTGGCAATGCTGAAGTGCAGCTTGGAGAAGACTCAGTCAGATTTTGCAATCAGGGAAGTGTAAGTTAGTTGACTGAGATACAATCAGTTTGATTTGTAGAGTCAGCAGCAGTTGAATGTCTTCCATTGTCTTTTGGATAAGATACCAATTATTTTTTTTCAGGCGAGTGTAAGCTAACTGTAATTGTAGTTGTGACAACAGGGTGGATGTTTCTGCATCCTCCTGTTGTGTACAGTCTTTTGCTCTTTGCTTGAGAAGATTGTTGCAGTGCAGACTCACTAACCATACTGATTCAGGTTGGACGCTACCCAGGCTGTGGAAGTCTGGAAATTTCAGGAGAGTGTTCCCATTCCACATGCAAATAAGTCCAGTTTTTTGCAGCTGCTATATAGGTACTATCTACATGACACCTGTGCTGTTGTACTATACCTAATGCTGTCTTCTATTACTGCTATCTCTGCATGTACTGCAAAAATACGTATTTGAATTCATATGATTTAGCCCTCTTACTAGATCTTCACTAAAATAAATATAGGGGAAAACCTTAGAGTGATTGATACTGGTTAGTGGGAAATCCATGCTCTCCAGAGACAAAACACATTCATGTGAAATGCAACAATTTAAAAATAAAGGTGGGTTTGTGCACATAGTAACCTAAATCACGCACATGAAAGAAGGCTGTGGTCAGGGTCCGTGCAGGGTCTTTGGTATCATGTAAGTCCTACACTGATCTATAGAGTGGCCTCGTGGAAAGGTAGAAAAATGCTGGATGGTATTAGCACACGAACTGGTCTTTTGGTCCTGCATTTTGTTATATGATGAAGTCCTATAACTCCTTTTGTATCCAGATACTTCAAAGTGACTACTCGTAATTCATTACTACCCTTTGTGCACATGAATCTCTGTTATTCAATGGGTATTTCTCTGTCAGGCCACGTATTGTGGCTTTTGTGAACAAAAGTTTGGGTTTTCTGAATCAGATTCTTAGCATTTTCCAGTTTCCTAGGAGTATTGAGGATGAGGTCAAACTTCACCCCAAAAGATTAAAATAATGTAGATTCCAATGTCTGTTGTACATATGAGGAGGAGACAGTGGTACAAATGCGACTCCAAGTGTACTTTGAGGTATTTGTCTAGCAAGTAAATACAACAACTTTCAACATTTTCCAGCAACTGACTGGAAACCAGTCGAAGAGGCAAAAATCTGCTAACCATGGTGCAGATATTTGCAACTGTGGATTGGCCTATTGTAGCAAAACATTTATGCTGCCAAAAGATACATGGTAGTTTATGGCAACTGTAATCCATGAAGATTCCCCAGTCATAAACACTGATTGCTACTGGTAAAAATCCTCTGTCATTCAGCATATGAAAAATAGCTTTCCTGTCGTGTTGCAGGGGGCTATGTGTAAGCTAGGTTATTAGAAGCATCATTATTTGTTTCTAAGTATGAAAAGCAGTTTGCTGTACTTGGTTTGAATCATCATCAGGGAATTTAACTGGAAAGAGAGAAGGAGGGTAAAGGTGTTCCTCAGAGATCAGTTTATGTGTGGAACCTGCATTTTGCAACTTACCTATATTTCTCTTTGGATTTTACAGAACCAGAGATCTATTACTACAGCAGCTTTGTCAGACTTAAAGATTTCCTGCAATAAATAGATGAATTATTCTCCAATATGAAAGGTATTCTGATAATTTCCACTGTTTCCGACTCAGCTTTGAGCAAGTTTGAATCTAGATCTTTGTGCAGGCACTGACATTAGCTGACTCTGAGTAGCATTCCTTATGGTTCTGCAGTATCCATTCAGGATGGTAAAACCAGCTCATGATAATTCTGGTCTTTTGATTGTTTCTCTGTTCTTAACTCCTCGCATGGTAGAAATGCTGAGCAATGAAAAGTGGTGAATTGCTGAATTGTTTTTTGCCTGTTTATTGGACCTTACTAGTCTAATTGACACCCATTCACCAAGAAATTCAAATTGCCATGTCTTTAAGTTTATTTGGAACTGGACTTTGCAGATGGGTATTTTCAGTGGAAATTGGCAGAATCTCTAGCTCTGAGTTGGAGGAGTCGCAAATGCTTCCTGTGTGAATTTGTATCAACCTGTGTCTTGGAACACTTTGCAGGTTAACCACAGTACTCCATCCAGTGGGACTGCCCTGGACATTTGTGGGAATGGCCTGTGCTTGTGTACTGTGGTGAAGCGGTAGTTTTGACTGGTGCCTTGTTCATACATGGGAGGCATCAAGCTATATTATCAGTGGTTCCATTGTGCAAGTGTACACTCTGACAGTGTCCCTCTTATACCCAAATACTTGGGATGGACCTGGACAAGGTGTATTTCAGGTAAGAAACAGGCTTGAGTTTATAGAAATTATAAGGTTAGCTGACTGTTTACATCATACAAGCCATACTCATTAAAAGATGATGTCCCTTTCTGCTCAGAAAACACACAGCTGACAGCTGAAGGCTAATGCAATTGATCACTGAGGTATTCCGGTATTCTGCTTTGCTTGAGTTACTAGTCACATTAGTCAGTCTTGGGATTATTTTGAATTAATGAAAAAAAAAAAGTCTTTTTTTTTTCTAGTCTGTTCCTTTCCCTAATTAATTCTGTAAAAACCAAAAAGTTGCCAAAACCACTTTTCAAATTTATTTATTTATTCTTTAACTGTTCTATGCATTAGAGCAACGGTTCCTGTTGTGTTCTTGGCAACTGCAGTTGTCCTCAACAGCAACCATTCTAAGTGTAACTGTTTCTTCTATTGCTGTGCACTTTAGCAGGACATTATATTGTTCACACACACGTACATCTGCATGTGTATAAATATATATCTAAGCCTCCATAGACTTGTGCACACATACGTGTCTTGGTAGTTGTACTAGCAAGGTTTTAGATAGATGTTGGGTTCTCCCCTCACCTGTATCTCTTTACTGTTTTAAGCCAAATGTTTCATTACTGCTTATGCATGTTAGATTACCTGGCTAAAGCTTGGAAATACCTGCAATTATTAATGGTAGATATTAAATATATCTGTCTCTAAACTATGTTGAAACACATGATAATGATACAGTAAATTAAGCAGGTCCAAGGAGCCCTGCAGAGTGCTGGAACAGTGTTGCTTGCAGTGCTGTGGTGCAAAAGTGATATGCCTGACCAGAGCTCACCTTCCATGTTTAATTACATGGTGCAATAAGAGCTGCAGTGGGACGCAGGGCAATGGGAAGATGGCTGGAGAATAGGAATGCATACCTGCTCTTGTTGTCGTTTCACCAAAGCACTTCAATGTTCCCAGTAGTATCAGCCTACAGTAGTTCAACTCCTCCCTCTGCTTTACTGTGACTAGGCAACACAATTATTTATATGTTATAATCTAGACTGGGAAGATGATCCAGCTTAAAAAATATGGAAGAAGAATATAAGAGAATGAATTTTTATTAGATAGCAGTACTGATGTGGCCTGACACACATTCTTTAATCATGGCTGAGGTGACAGTGAACTGGAGCACAGAAGAACCTCTGATCAGTGTTGAGGTGAAGAGAACTTCTCATGGAATCACAGGCCTGGGAAAATGTGTAGTGTTTTTTTGATCTACAATCCTCAGGTCATCCAAAAGCTGTAAAGAAAGGTGACTTTTTTTCTCATCCTGCTTACCCCTGTCTGACCTCCTCTTGACATCAGTTCCACCTGCAGAAAGTCAGCCTGCAAACACATCTTTCCTGGGCTCCCAAATATTCAATTCACATTTTTTCCCCTTACCTGTTACTGGCAGAAACACAGCAGATAATAATAATTTTCAAGAATTTCCTTTGTTTTTTTTATTTTTTTTTATTTCTTATGAAACCAGCTGCCTCATCGAAGAACATCTGGCACCAAAAGACAGGTCTGACTGTGTTCGATATAGGGGATATTTTAGAGATGCCTAAAATGAGACACTGAATACCTAAGCACCTGATTGCAGGGCTAGGTTTACCCCAAGTTTTGAAATTTGATCTCGTTAACTTCTTTCTATATAAAATAATTTGTAGCTTTTTTTTTAATATAAAATTCAATGAAGGTATATGATTACCTTAAGCATAAAATGACCTGCCCCTTTTCTGTACCTCTAAAGTGGTTTCTTGAAACAGCAGGGAAGAGAGAGAGGAAATGCACAGAGTGCTCTTTCAGCGTATCTGAAATCTCTTCCACAGAAATACTTTACATTCCTTCCTGGGTTTTCTGGCATTTTTTCTCACAAAAAAGAGCAGTTGCTGTTTTCAGTGCAACTTTCTTTTATCTTCTTACATCTAAAGGTGAATAAGTCACTTGAGGAAGGGAGTGTAACTTAATGGCATAGATGACTCCATACTGGTTGGAAGCTTTCTTGTCTAGTTTTGTTCCTGGATCAAGAACAACTGTGTGGAAAAATTGTGTGTTTAGCATATGGCTGCCACTGCGCTAATGTCATTGGGCCCGATGCACCAAAGCTGAGGTTGCCCCCTTTTACAGAAACTAGAATCCCTGTTAATTTATATTTGAAGTGTGAGTATGTCATGTATGTAAATGCTTATGCCATAAGTGATTTTGTCATGCAAATGATATACACTTGGTCAAATCAGTCAAATCCTGGCATTCCTCTCCTCTCTGTGGTTTGGAGGTTTTTGTTTGTTTGCTAGGGGAAGTGGAAGAATACCTGTTATCTTTATTAAGAAATGCTAAAACCCTGACTATGTTCCGGAATTACCAAAACCTGATGTTGTTCAAATGCAGAAACTAATGATGGCCTTATTGCAAAGAGCTGACATTGTAAGTAGGATTCAGGAGCCAAACATGGATGCAGAACGATAAGGGCAAAGAGAGGTTCGGGTGCACCTTTAGAGGTGGAAATGAGAAGCTCCATATGTTGGATATTGATGAAGGCAACAGCCCACTCTTGTCTGATCTGTGATGCTTGGTGACACTGATTTTCCTCATTAAAATTACTCATCCAGATGGTAAAGGCCAAGTAGCCTTCCTGTTTCCAGCTCTCAAGGTGGAGACCAAATGAGGCCTCATGGATTCCCAGAGTCCAAAGGGAGTCTGTCTTTAAATTTCTGCGATTCAGAATGGTACATTCATGTATAATGTGAATAGTGATACCCACAATTTATGTTCAATATTAAAAAGTTGCATGGTGGCATTGCAACACCTTCTGAGTAGGAGGCAAGAGTTGGAAACACATTTTCGTGTTTGATGACATTGCCTGAACCATCACTGCTAGAATCAGTGGATGTGTTAACTGTACAGGAACTTCTGCATTATTGACTAAAACATTCCCACTTCAGTGCTAAATGGTGACATTCAGGCAGATGCCCTGTCAGAAAGGAGTTCTTGTTAAATGTTCTTAGTCAGGCATTTAAAAAGAGTGCCAGCTTCCATGGATGGAGCCCTCGGATAACCCCCAGGAGGTCTGAACTCCTCTCTCTCGTTCTGTTACAGACATGCAGTAACACCTCAGGAAATTTGTGCCTGTTGTTCGGTGAGATTACAAGGTTCCTACTCCCTCGGCTCAGTGCATCACAGCTCAAGGAGTTGGCTAGCACCATCCTTAGCAGCGTTTATATCCCTCGTGCAGAGTTCCTGTTTTAGAAAGTGTTAAAACTACAAGCAGTGCAAGTAATTATGGCCAAAAAACAAAGGCTCCTTTTTTTCAAGGTTGTTTCTACACAAAGTTGTTGTGGCCTTCAAAACATTCATTAAATTTTAATAACTAATAGATGCATGAAGGACTATGGGTTTATCCATGAAGCTACACAGTATTTAATCTTACTTAATAGTCAGGAGATGGATTTCATGGTAGTTGGACTCCTGCCTTTCATTACTAATTGGTTACCATTTACACTCACAGAGTCATTGACCTTTCAATTTGTAGTTTATGAGAGAGTCTTACATCTGATAATACTTCAAAATATTTAAGATCTTACTTTTTATCCAGACCAGCTGAATAAATGTTCCAAAAATTTACTGGGATTTGATAAAGCTGAGATAAATCTCAGTACTTTTTTTTTTTTTCTCATCACACTGCTGAGTTTTAATTTTTTGACTTGAGGTATTGTACTTAAAGTTGCAAGTAGGAGAGACTTATCTGCTTTCTTCTACGATGTTTGGAGGTGGGGAGGCTTCCTGTGGAGTCTGAATGCTGCAAGACCTCTAGAAGCTGATGTATAAATTATTTGATACAAGTGAGTTTTGCTCACACTTCTAATAGAGGTTTGCTATCAGAATTGATACTGCACAGTGGAAGGCCAGTACCTCTGTGCTGCCATGGCATTTTTCAGTCTACATAAGTGTAAATGTTTTGCTGTTGACCATGGGAGTGCCTGCAAGGAGCTCAGCGGGGGAGCTGCAGAGGGACAGGGTGACGGATGGAGCACAGACGTGCTTCCAGCCTTGGATCGAAGGCCACCAGTCTTGGCCTTGAGCATCTGCACTCAGGCTATGACCTCTGAGATGCAGAGAGAGTGTCAGGATCATCCTCTGCCTCAGTGTTTGAGAGGCATTTGTTCAGAGGCCAACAGAGAACAGACCCCTAGGTTTTAGGACAGCAAAGATTTAAATAGTGTGGTATTCCCCATGTGAGTCTATGGTTTTCTCGTAGAAGCTGTTGGTCAGAGATCATTGACTCATTTAGGTTGGAAAGTACCTCCAAGATCACCTTAGAATACTGCAAAAGAGACATATCTGATCCCAGGTGTGCATCCACAGATGGTTTGCCTGGGTTATGCAGCTATGTTTGTCAGGTCCAGGAGAGCCCACAAATGAGGATGCAGAGGAACACAGCCTTTATAAAGAGAACCTGGATTTGTGTTTATGAGTGAGCAGGTCATCAACACAGGTTATTGCTCAACATGCAGGAGTGTGTTGATTTGACCGCCAAAATGTGTGTTAATGGGAGAAAGTTTCCAAGAATATTTTTTCCAGATACTGTAGAGACAAGAAATTTTAACAGTATTTAAATTTAACCCCTTCTCCCCAAAAAAGCCCAACAGTATTTAAGTGTAATTTCTTATTACTGTTATTTTAAATAAGACTTCAAATCTGAAAAGATAGCAAGAGTTAATTCAGGTTATGCAATGTATTTTTCTCTTTGAATTACAAAAAACACATAAACAGCACTTTTCACTACAACCGTTAATATCGCCTGCTTTCTGTAAAATTACCTTTCTTTCCTTGGCACCTTTTGCTGAGATCTGGCCCTTAAAGAGTGCAGAATGAAGCTCGCCTTACTTTGAAAGTGGCTTTTTCAAGTGAGCACTTCTCTCTACTCCAGGAGGTGTTTTTAACTACATGTGCCTTTTTTTTTTCCTCAGTTCAAATTCAGTTTCCCTAGAAACTGGTGTCTTTTATAAAAATTATTATTAAAGCTGCTGCAACTCCTTCTGCACAGATTTACCTTATACTATCCCTTCCAATTCCCTGCCCACAGTTTACAAAAATTTTGCTAAACTTTGGCTGTTGGGGTTGATGTTTCTCCTCCTGAGCGGATCTGCAGGAGTTGGAGAGAAGCTTCATCAGAAGGAATTGAAGGAAGTCAGGGTTAAACACAACCTTTTCTAAGTTTTTTGCTGGAGTTACGACTTGGATGGGAACCTCATTCTCTAGGTGTGGCTGCGACCAAGATTGCATGAGGAATTGGGTGACTGGGGCGTGAAACTGAGGAAGGCAACAGCTTGCCAAAGGGATTGGGACCAAGCAGAGAGATGGAGGATGGAGACAGGAGTGTTGTGAAAATACGTGCGTGGTTGAAGCAGTCAGTTACTATGGGGATGTGCAACACCACATTCACCACTGAGGAAATGAATCCTGCCCTCACAGCAAGGCTTTGAGGCAGTAAATAACAGAATGTGCTGCATTTCTGGGTGAGGGAGGGAGAAAATATGCAGTATCTGGGTGAGAGTTTCTTTAGGGAAAAGCGTAAGCGGTTGTGTAATGGGAGATGGTGTCAAAATGTATAGGCATGAGCAGACAGCATTATGATGGGACAGGCAACTTCACCTCTGACTTTTTTGCTAACTTTTCTGTGTTTGGCTTTGGAGCCTTAATGTTTTTCCATATGGCTTTTTTGAATCCTTTATTATATAATAAATATAATAGAGTCTAATATATATGTTGAGTATAATATACATACATAAATAAATAAGCTATGGTGGAGCCAAGGCTGCCAAGAGAAGTTTAGTAGACTTTAAACCAAATTATCTTATATTTTTGTTGGGTTTTCAGTTAGATTGAACTAACAACATTGTAAAAAGGGACCTTTTCATCTTCTTAAAATATATCCCTCAAGATTATTCCAAGTTACCACAAACAGGTTGTGTTGGGAATGAGTTTATGTTCTTAAAGTTCCATCAGTAATCTGTGTAAATTAATTTTAGTCTGTGGGGTTTTTTCTTATGCTAGTTACTGCAAGTTTTTCATGCCAGAGGATCATTTGTTGGTTTTGCACATTATTCTTTTTGTTTCCTTATGGAAAGCATAAGACTGAAAAATGTGCTATCTTGTTCTCTGTTTCCAAGTTGAATTTGTAATAGCTATTTCTATGCTGTGAAGTAAGAGCTTTTTTTCCCCCAGCATGTATCCATAGTTTGCATGAGAGAGCTTCCGATCCATGCATAGTCCTATTGGCTGGCTCCATGTGAGCAGTAAGTTCTGGACATAAGCTCTAGCAGGACCCGGGGCCCAAGTAAACAAGCAGGTTGCAAAGACCAGTGGAATGAAAAAGCAGAAGACATAATCAACAAGGGAAATGTATTTGCAAATAAATTTTTATGTCTATGTCTAGCACGATTAAAAAAAAACTCTGGAAAAATTAACTGCTGTGATTATCTGACAAGTGAGCAAAATTGCCAATAGTCACTACCAGTTAAATTCGGAATTAGTTAGTCATAGCGGACTGAAGGGTAAAGAAATTAAAGTACCAATATGAAGTGCCAAAACTAACTGCAGATAAAACAGAAAGTTAATATTTTTTCACTTTCTCTGGCCTTCTTGCCCCTCCCCATCTGGTATTAATTTTGATTTGATTTGAAATAATCTTTAAGACATCAGTGGTGTTAGAGCTTTGTAGCTTTAGAGAACTAGGTCTGCTTTTCCCATTGAAGTGAAAAGAGTGTACTTTTGAAGTACATTCATGGTTCATAAAGGAATACCCCCACCCTCTCTTTTAGAGCAGAGTGAACCTCAGATGGTTTTAAATTTTGGCTTGATAGGTTAAGTTCAAAAATGTTTTCGTTTCCTCTTGAGCTTTGTGTCACTCTTGAGGGGGATGCTGCTGACTCAGAGACAGATGGAAGGATGTATTTAACAAGTGGAAGATTTAAATAAAATTCTTGCTCCCACCCAATTCTACACTGCACTGTCTGGATTGCACTGCATGTTGCCGGCTCCTTAATTGTTGTCAGAGCTCCTATTACTTCTCAGAGTGCAGAATGCTGAAGGTCACAACTAAGAGACTACGCTTTTATACCAGACAAACTTTCCTCCTATAGCTTCTCACTTGCGCTTTAAAGAATAAAAAGCATTACTCCTTTCTCAGAGGTACCTAATCTTAATGCATGCTCTGACGGCAGCATGATAGCATGCTCTGCTGGTGAGCAAGGCTTCATTTTAAAGTTTGCCTAAATAGTGACTGGATTAGGCATCCCACTTAGATGTGGTGCTCATTCTCATAGTAGGGGAGAGATGCAATTTTTTTTATTCTCGTTGTTTGAAGCTGCTTGAAGCTGGTCTGTAGGGAGATGCCATCACTCAGCTGATCAGCAACAAGTGTGTACAAGGCAGCAGCAGCCCTCATCACCTCTGTAAGGCTTGCAGGCACTCAGCTGGGACAATACTCCATTCCCTGGTGAGACCTGTCATTTGTCTGGTGTCTCACAGCTCTGGAGGAGGATGGCAGGGAGCTCCTGTGGGTGCTGCAGCTCTGAATGTCGCTTTATCTTGGCCACGTGGGCATATGGTGATGCTGGGAGTAAGACGGTGGTAACACGGTGACCTGCTGCAGACCATTGCTCTTCAGCTGCTGTGTGTTTTGATTAGTGGGGGGTGAAGCAATGAGTTTACTTTTCCTTCTGAGGGCATCTTGGGAGGTCCAGGCTGATCTAAACTGAGAGGCTTTCAGCCTGTACACCCAGAGCAGTTCTCAGATAGCCGACTGCAGGTGTGCCGGCCCCCAGTACCGTGGTCCCAGCGTTCTGTGCAGCAGCAGAGACTCCCTGGCCGGGGCGCTGCCTCCGTGGGCAGGCACTGCTGCGGGGTCATCTGTGACAGGGAGGGTCAGCAGTGACACAGCCCTCTCTCCTGTACAGCACAAATCATCTCTTGGAGCCTTCCCCAGAATATTAGCACCTCCCTGGGTCAGATTCTGTTTTCATATCACAATTTTTTGCCTTTTAAAAAATGGTAATGGCAGATATGAAATCAGAGCAGTGTCTGTGCTTTGACAGTGTGCTGTGAGACTGGATGGTAACTGAGAGGTCTGCCTTTGGGGGAATTTCACTATTTGCTCAGCAGTGTTCATGTGAGCTCATTTGCAGTAGTGCAAAGCTATGAAGTTCTTTAAATTAATAAAAGAAAATGATTTAACAAGAAGAACATGTATGAAATGTATCCTTTCTTTGCCATGATTAAGAATGCTGTATCATTAATATTCCCTATGTAGTAGATAGTTTTATGAGGAAGGGCGCTATTGTAAGATTTACAATTCCTTTGTCTAATTTTGTGAAACAATATTAATTTCTCAAGGTACTGCCTGAAAGAAAACATGTCACTGTTGATTTATAGCCATTGGTCAAATACTCGCATAAAGTTTGATCCATCTGTTAGATTATATAAATTTTTAGAAAGATTAATTGAAGCATGTAAATTACATCTTGTTGAGGTTTCTCCTCATCTAACTATGTGTCTGTCAAATAGATAATTACACTGATTAAATTTGTCAAAAACAAGGAATTCTAACCAGATGTGTGAATAAATGTTTTGTGCTATTATAGCAATTAAAATCTTCAGTTGAGGCAACAACTTTAGGAAGCATTGAATTTATTAGCCTTAATAAAAAGGGGGTATTTCCATGAAACCACCCGTGAGATTTTACAGCAATGGAAATATTTAAGATATTTGGTGCGTTTCATTTGATAGTTTCACTTTTTTTTCTGTTTCATTTAGTGCATATAGAAATACAGTGCTTTGAAAAATTGTTCACCTGTTTTTGGTAATCACATGTTCAGATGGGTAATGTCAGGCCTGTCGTACCAAATATGTTACACAGCAGTGAGTTTATGGATTGAATTGCTGTATTTATTTAGGAAGCAATAAAGTCCTTAACTAATAGCAGAATATGAAACTATTGGAATCTCATGGGTTCTCCTACCCTATGGAAAGTAGATGGGCCTCATAAACTCTTTGCATAAAGTCTTTCCATAAAGGCTGATGTAAACTTTTCAGTGAATGTTTAATACATCCTGAATTTTCTACCATGACATAATTTGCTTATCAGACAAATATTAAAGCATATTGATTGCAAGTCAGGACAGAGTAAGTCCTTTTAAGTAAGATTCACAAAATCTAAAAACTTAGGTGCGTAATTTTGCCATTTACTGAGTTGTCCTGGGGAAATTCAGCACGGATGTGCATGGGGGATTTGAGAACAAGAATCTTAATGCGTGGACTCTTGGAACAAAATCTTTCATGAGCTAGGAGCATGTGAATTTTACTTTTGTCCTCACTAAGAGAAAATATCCTCGATGTGCTATCATGTCGTAAGCAGTATGATGGCTGGTGGTTAGGATTGCTTGTGTTCAAACTTTGCTTCTTTGTGTTAATCAGAAGTACATCTTTATATTGACTTACTATGGGCAAGAATATCTTGCCAAAAGTAGTTTTATTTTATATACTAAGGTAATAATAAAAGAGCAAAAGGTGATTCTGTTGAATAGTGAGAAGATGAGAGAATAAAATGAACAATGATAATTGTCCTGTTTTCTTAATAAATGGCTGTGAATAGTCACAGTAATTGGAGTGAGACTGCTTATGGTAGTTAAGTATTTGCCTGCACATTGTTGCTGTGTTCATTTATATTGTTGCCGTGTTTTTAGAGATATACCAGACACAGAAAACTGATATTAGATACAAGAAATTTAAAGCTATTCATTGTATATTCTCAATCTTCGTAGTTGTTTGCTGGTGGGTGTTTTTTTTTCCACCCAATAAATTTATATTGGAAGTAATGCCTTTAAGATTTTTAGCTGGAAAATTCTAGATTCAGCATGAGCATAGGTTGGCTAATTCAAAATCTCTGTGTTTCTGTTGGAAGTCTCTAGAAAATGAGAACGAAAACAATTGTCTCGAGGAGATGGGAGAAGCAAGGAAGAACTTAGTGCTCTCTAAGTATCTACAGGTATTTAATCTACCAAATTTTGGTGTGAACAGGTAAACATGCTTGTGGAATTGGGTCCAACTTAATTTCAGAGAAAGAACTGAAACCAATACGTGTAAACACAACAGATTGTTAGGTGTCTTCTGCAGGATACCTACATAACATAAGAGCTCAACAAAACCAGACTTAAAAATAGATTATTCCGTTGGTTATTGTGATTTAAAAATAATATGTTTGTTTGTGACTGTGCACACTAGCAGAATTTTAGAAAACGGATCCAAACACCATAACTCCTGGATCCTTTTAGAAGAATACATGATCCTTCTGTTTGAACACCCAGAAAACGGAGGAAAATATTTATTGCTTTTACTGTAATTCAGGACTGGGAATGGAATAATGTGTTTAGTCTTACAACTGGTTTTCATCAAAATGACTTCAAATCCTGTAGCTATATCCTTTTAAGGGAAGTGCTGTTTTAGGGACTAGTTTTGCCAGAGTTTCTTGCAGCAATAGGATATCTTCGTCTTCAATAGTTGAATTATTTGTTGTAATCTGTTTTCATCTTTTGAGAAAAATTAAACATTATTGAAGCTCAGTATCAGGGTTCTGTATTACCCAGTATTTATCTTTTGATTGTGTATGCAGGATAATTATAATTCCTAGCTATTATTTTATTATTAAATAGAATTCAGGGTTTGCTAGTCCATTGTTTGTAATTGATAACATGATGATATTTAGTTTTGCTGTATAACTTCTCTCTGAACTGCTCAATGATATTCCTGGATAGAAGAACAGAAGAATTGTTGTCAATTGGGTTTTGCAGTAAATTTGAGAAACATTCAACTGCTAATAGAAAGAGTAACTATAACTAGATTATGTCAATGTGCATAACAGTACGTTTGAGACAAATTAGTTGTTTTTAGTCCTGTCTATCACAAGGAATTTTACATGACAGCTGGCTGATGAGGCATAAATTGCCATTCCTCAGTGTAACTGAGACGACCCATCCTTGCTTCCAGCCTTTGCAGTCCCTCTGTTAATCTGACAGCTCAACAAAAGTGACGGGTGTCTTCGGCTTTTAAATGAGTTCAGGTGATCCAAGCCCAACAGCTGTGTGTTTTCTCCCATGAACATCTGGCACTCATCGTGATATGTATTGTTGTATGTTTTGTTTTACATGTGCAAATACTGCCTTTAAGCTACTAGAAGGCCAAAGTTTATTTTGGCTGAATAGTCAACTGTTTAGAATACACAATAAAATAAAACTGCTCATTTCCCTCCAAACTCCTACAGCTGTTTTGTTAATTTATAGAGCAAAGAGGAAAAACTAGACATGACTGTAACTAGAAGATGGATTTTTTGGTGCATCTGCAGCAGGCTCACAGCTTGGGTGGTTGCAGGTCATACACATAAAGGAAAAGAGATCATTTCAAACTGGTATCCATCATTAGTAGTAACTTAGGACAAATATTAATATTAGTGAAATCAAAGCTCCTTGAATTTTGAACAGGCTAGTTACGTGTAATAAACTACTTAACACATGATGAATAGCTTTAAAATGGTAGGTAGCCTCTTCAGCAATTAAATGCCCATTAAATAAATTTCTTGACCTTTCTAATCACCAGAATAAATTATTTAAAATTCAGTATACTAAGATGAAACCACTGATGTTAATAAGGATAAACCTGCCACTGCTTAAAATGAGGAAGGTTTTCCTGAGCAAAGCACATGTGACAGAAAGATGATTCCGAGGTATTCTTTTATTATTATGGCTTCTAAAGAATTTGTGACTGTCATGACTTCCCTAAAAGAAGAAGAAAAGATGCATTTCTAAAACAAGTGAGAATCTTGATATCAAGATCACAAATTTATGCAACTTCAATTAATTAGTTAAACCTGAAGTCTAAATATGATTCCTGAAAGAAAAATCGCAAGAGGTCTATTAGTGGGTCTCAAAGCAGAAACTATTCTAGTCTGTTCTGGAAATTAATATTTAATGTCTGGGTATAATTTACTCAATTGCCTGCAATGGAAACTTCAGGTGGTACATTCCCTTGTTTACTTTCACATATTCTTCACAAATTACAGAGCTGCTCAGTTTTGTGTGAGATACAAAATGGAAACAGTCCCTTGCTCACTGAGTTTAGTACTTGAAGGTGGAAAGAGAATACACACTGGGAAACCCACTGGAAGGATTAATTTTCAAGTTACATTTTTGGGCAGAAGATGATAGAATTAATTCAGAAGTGAACGTGGCATCATATTTATCATAAACTCCAGCTTTGTTTCTCTTTTACAACATGTGTCAAGCTGTCCATTGGACTAGCCACTTCAGAGTTATAGGCCCTACAGGACCTGCCATCTTTGGGTATAATCTAAGAAAAAAAAAAAAAAAGGCAATTTAGCATAGTACAGAAAACTGCTGGCAATTATATGTAGCAAGGAGAAATTAGTTTGCAACAAAAGTATTTCTAAAGGAATTCTGCCCTGTCGAGTTGGAAGTCCTGTTAAATTTATGATAGGGTGGAAAAAAACACAGTCAGAAATGAGGCAACTAGAAAATACTTCTGTCTGGGCAAAGGAATGAGACAGTTGTTAAGAGGTGCCTTGAAGGTAAAGGCAAGCTCTGTTTTTTTTGTTGGAAATGCTTAACTTAAATGTGTTAGGAGAAAACAGTAGTGTTTGTGTTAAATGGATTGCAAGGGAGAGGCATGGGAAAGTTGTGTGTCTTTTAAGTGATTCTACATTGTACTTATACTTTCAAAGCCACTATCTTTCCTCTTGGGTAAATAATATTTAGAAAATATTTATAATATATACAGTCAACTTAATGTTTAGGTCTTTCAGAGCCTAGGAAAAAAAAGGAAGTAGCAGTAGTGTTAACATAGTTCAACCCTTGTGTATTTATATTGTAAACTCATGAAGGAAGACTTGTACAGGGATATATTTGCACTGTGCTTGATACAGTGGTTTCCTGGCTTCTGTATCTTATTATACTACAAAGAGCAAACAAGAAACATAACTACATTACAGTCACTGTATTTTAGAATTATAGTTCAGACAGTAGTGATCAAACCAGTGGTAAAACGGGATTTCAGTCTGGTTTTGCACATGTACAATTTGAAATTAAATCCTCAAATAAGCCAGGAGAACTATAGCTGTAGGGGGAGCAGATGATCAGAGTTCAGAGGCCAGATAGTTAGTGGAAGGAAAAATGGGCTCTGGAGTTTCCTTTGTTTTACCCAGATATATCCATAACCCAAACAGCTGCAGAATTGCCTCAGTTTGGTTAACTACTGCCTCCCTCTTCTCTCCCCTCTCTTGGCTTCTTTCTGCTCCTACAAACTGCAGCTGTAGAGCAAGTAGCATACAGCACTAATGCTAGTGCTACACTAGCCTTGTCATTGCTGTGCTTATTCTCTTCAGTACCTGCTTTTAGCCTTCACCACTGGCAGTAAAGGCTCTTCCTAAAGCCCTGTCCATTACTGAGTGGTTTTGGGTGCTGTTCTTAATACATGTCCAAAATATTATACTCAGGTATATATTAAGATACAGAACAGTATCTTTTCTTATCCAACAGAAATGTGGTGTGTTTTTTTGTTTGTTAATGATAAAATAAGCTGATAAAATCTTGGTGAGGTAGCAGAACGAAGCCATGAAATTTGTTCATTATCTTCTTGTTCTTCCATGTATATGACTGGAACGGGGTACACGCATTTTTGATGCTGGAAGGAACTGAATGTTTCAATGAAAATATTCATTCTCATCTTCCTGGGCAGCCTTGTTAAACTACAACTCCTTTCCCCAAGGAATCAAGAGAAGATCTTGGCTGTGCTAGTCTGTCTTTTCCACTCACGTGGGAATCCCACCAACTCTGCCCACAGGAGAAGAGCAAACAGCAGCAGAGATGAAACCCAGTGTGCATATGAAAGGAGAATTTTGCTTAAGGCATCTGAAGTATCATGGGAGGCTTAAAAGTTCTTTTTGTGTTTGGAGTGCAGCTGTGGAATATCTGACCTGAGGCTCAATGGCTGCCAGGGACTTTTAGCTTCATCATTTGATGGTATAAAGTTTCAAGAACCTTGATTCCACACTGCTACAATGAGATGCACTAGATGCTCCCTCTGGTTTTTTAGCTGAATTTGCTGGAGGGCATGGACTCGAATTTTTGTCCTGGTTTTATTGGGTAGGAGAGACTGACACTAGCTTTACATGCAGATGAATTTTAAGTACCACTTCTTAAAATTCTGTTTTTTTCCAAAAAGCCTGCAAAAAGAGTAGCAGCACCTGGCAGCTGAGAGTGCTGCCCTTCAGGATGACTTGTTTAGTTTTCTTCATGCTTTCCCTGCTCATCTGCAGTTTTCTGTACCTTCGTGTCTAATACTAGGGTATCAGGATTTCTGTCAAGGAGGTCGTTCTTCTGGTCAGGATCAGACTACACTTAACACTCCAATGTCCATGTCCAGCACTTTTTTCCCTGCAGCAAACTCAACTGACTTGTAATATAACAGCACCCTCTCTCTGTATGGATCCTGATACTATAATCCTGTAACGGTATTTAGGGGCAATGGTGTTCTGATCAGCTTCCAGTGGTGATTAATCCTTTTCTCCCCCAAATGACAGTTGTTTATATCATTGGTAGTGCTCTCAGTTCTGACCAGCCCTTTCTTATCAGTCAAGTCCTTTTTCAACACCTGGACCTGGCAATGGATTTCATGCATCAATGCCTAAGAGCTATTTTAGAGCCATTAACCACACTAGTGCTTACAAATGTAAATGTTACAGTCTCCAAGTGGCATCCTGCTTCCCATTCCCTATGTTGTTCTTCCTTCCCTCCTTTCCCTGTCCATATCCCCTCAAAATATTTTAAAATAAACCTGTGATTCAGACTAGCCTGGCATTTTCAGCAGCCAGTCCTGCCTTTTAAGTTTCCAATCATACATTGACTTCCAGTAGAAAAAACCAAAACAAACCTCAAAGGAAAGAAAAATGTTTTTTACTTTACCAGGTCTAGCTTAAACATCTGCCTACTCTTGGCACTGTCTCAACCTGGCAATTTGTGAATTTAACAATTTAACAATGCTGTACATGGAGTTGACCGGTAGGTGTCAAAACAACCTGTCATTTGTACAACTGCAGTGTGTTACCGACGGGTGACTGATCATCTTTTTCTTGGGCAGGGCTGATCGAGAGCTGGGCTCAGTGTGAATCTTGTGTCCTTACCCAAGAACAGAGCTGATGTTGTGGCAATTTATGGAGAGCTTGACAACGCTGTAAGTAGTAGTATTGCAGATGCTGTATCAAATCTAGTGAAACCAGTAGGTACAGGAAGTTCACCCAGGTGAGTAATGTTGCAGAACACCATACACTTCTCTGACTGCCTTTTCCTCTCTCCCAGTAATACTAAGCAAGTTGGACATATGCTTTCCAATAGGTTGCATGGAGTGCTGCCATAAATTGAGATGAAAACTTCATTATGCTGGTATTCTTGGCTTTGTTTTCCATCCTTTTGTCCTGCCACATTTGACCTTAAACATGATTTTTCAGAATGTCTTGACCTGAGAGCAGACCTGACAAGATGAGTTTTGCCCTTGGGGGGTGCACGGTGGCTCCTGCTGATGTTAGCACTCAGTGCCACCCTATGAAGTGAAATAGTTCAGCCATTGCCTTGGGTGTCTCACTGAAAAGTTAGGGAGGTCCTGTACATACATGTGTATGCCCTAAAAGTTCACATGCTTGTACAATTCCAGTTTAGTATTGTGAAGGAAAATGTTTACCTGGGTCTATTATTTTAGATTTTATAAACCAATTTTTTGTGTTTCAGTTTACTGATGAAACAGAGTAAAAACATAAACAATGAACAGAGATTTCACCCATCTCACTCGGGAATGGAGATTTTCTGATTTTCTAGTTTCATCAAAATGCTGTATGTCAGTCTGTACGTGGATGACTTGATCTTTGTGAATGGTGCTGTTACTGTTAGTTTCAGTTTATTTCAAGTTTTATTCCTGCAAAACAGGCAACCTTTGTGCTCAATGGGGATTCCAGGCACAAGGTCTGGCTGGAAAATTGCTCTCCTGAAAGTCAGTGCCTGTCTGTTGTCATGATGGTGATGCAGTAGCTACAGTATGTGAGAAGATTAAGGTCTTAGCACAGGTTTCATTGAGAAAAAAAAAAAACCAAATACCAAAATCTGATTTTATGTGGGTTATTCAGTGAAAGAGAAATTAAAAGCTGAGAACTGCAGTGACATGAACAACAGACACATACAGATTGGTCATAAAAATGCGGTCACGTGGGAAATGAGCAGGTTCCCACCACTCAGCGCAGTGAATTTCTGAAACAGTCTTCTAACAAAATGGATAGGAGAAACAAAGCCAATGGAAACAAAGCAAACCACAGATTATTTGAGGCAAATTATGTAAAAAACCAATTATCACATTATTGCTTATGGAACTCAGGGCCAAATCTGATGACCTGGATGGTCCTTCCAAGCCTGTTTCCCTTGAAAACAATACCTGAAGCCATGTGTTCCCTCTCTGAAGCTAGAAAAGAGCCTGCATTCCTATCACAGGACTGCCTGCTGCTTGGTACCATGCACACTGAGATAAGCAACTGTTGAAATCTACTGGTTCCTCTGCCTGTCAGTGTGCCACGCTGGCAGAAATGTGACATGGAAGCATCTCACCTGATAGTGGACAACTTGTCAAGAATAGGGCTGGGTATTTTTTATTTGACCTATGCCAACTCTTCAGCATATATATGCAGGGCTCGTCACACTGTGGGTTCCTCCTTCTTTATGGGTGATTGCGATGGAAAATTTGTTTTCAGTTAGTATGAGATCAAAACCAGTAGAAAATATTAAAGTATGGGGGAAAAATCAACTCTAAAATAGTCCAGAATTTGCCTTGAGTAGGAAGTGAGTCAAAGCACAAAGGCCAGTCAAAGGGAGCCTCTTCGACTGATCAGAATAATCAGGCAGTATTTGGTTTGAAACAGAGTTCTAATCGATGAGACCTTAGAAGATGTCACACATCTGGGGGATCTGTTGATTCCTTGACCTGTTGAGTAAATATGATTTATTTTTGTAAGATTTTAAAATGTAATACAATGTAAATTGACTCCTGCCCTTTCAGCTTTCACTTATTTCAGATGAGTTTCTGATCCTTAATGACACACTATAGTAACAATAAAAAATGTTTTTTTAATACCTTGTAGTAGCTGCCAGTAATAACACTGGTCTATAATGAAGCCAACAAATACTGAAATTTGAACAATTTGTGAAGTCAGGAGAAAATGTGTAACCACATACTCAGGCAAATAGGTTTTTCTTACATAATAATCCATAAAAAGCAGATGCAATTTGAAAGCAGTAGAAAATACGTGTTGCATATTGAAATACGCTTGTTTAAGAAATCATCTCTTACAAAGTCCATGGATGGCTTCATGTGTACTGTCTCTGTCTCCTCCTTTTTCTGAGCGAGACTGTTTTCTGGCTTGCCCCTCGCCCCCCATCAGAGGTGCACACACACCACCCACCACGATCGTGCTCCATTAAGCTCGTGTGCTAAACAAAAACGTTCTACGGAGCTTTCATTTATCAGCTTTCCCCCAAAGTGCTTTATGCATTTCATCAGGGATTTGCAAAACTATTCACAGATTCAGAAGCCCAGCACTGGAGTGCCATGATCGATGGGAGAGGAATTCAATAACCACCCAATGCTGTTGGGCAATCCTGAGTAGTGCATTGGGACAGGAAGTGAACGAGTAGTAGACGGTGAGCTGAGGTAGTTATTAGGTCCTTGTTTGAAATGGGTCAGAATTTTTCAGTGCTCTTGGCGGTTAGAGCCTCACTTTTTAAGTCTCATTCAGAAAAAGTTGTTTTCGAGAAAAATATAATTTAACATGCTCTTTTTTATTGTTCGAAGCCTGTCCCAAATATGTATCTTACCTTGCAAAGCTAGATGAAGAGCAAAAATATTTAATTAACACAAACCATCTAATTTATTTGTACACATTGATTTTATAAAGATGATTTTCCACTGATGGATGGTTTTAAATAGATGTGTAAAATTGAGCACAAGAGAGATGGTACTGCTTCGAGACTGAGTGGTGCCCTGAAAGCACAAAACCTTGTTATCTGGATTTGCTTTAGTGCTCTCTGTCTGAATACAGTTGCATCTCAGCGCTGCTTATCTTAGCTATCCTATAAATTAGAACAGAAATGCCTTCATAAGCAACATTTGCCCTTCTCTCCTTCAGAGCCAGGACTGGTCTCCTGTGGTGTGATCTTTCAATCATGGAATAAGAGGGTTTGCTTTTGCAAACAGCTTTGGAGTGTGTCAGTCTGAGCGTCTTTATTCTGCGCTGTAGCTGTCTGGAAAATTGCTGCATCTCCTCAGCTGGGTATTCTCATTGCTTTGCACATTCCCCGCAGCCCCTGACAAGAACGTTACTGTGGGAACAGGGGAATGTCCAAAGCACACGATGTTCTGGCAAATCCCAGCTGGCAGGCAGCCCTCTGGGGTCACAGCTAGCCAGATGTGGCGTGGGCTGCTCTAAATCAGACCATTGGCAAGCTCGAAGGACCAAGAAATTTTTTGCTACATCCACTTACCCCCAGCAGATGCTGGGGCGGCTGAGGTTAGAGGCTAACATAGTGCTTTTAGCAATTTTGAGGTGGAACATCGATCACTGGTTTCCATGAAGAATTAAATGGTACATTCAGTTCATTGACAGGAGAGGCTATATAAAAACATGTTCTCACGTACACAGGAGGGAAAATTATGATGCTTAAAGCATTCATTTGTTCCAATTTCTATCACCAAAACAAGGGGGAGACAGCAATGTTGTTTACAGACTTATTAAACTAGAGTTAAATGGGTCTGTTCTTGTGGCTGGCCATAAATAATGATGAAGTCACTATAATTAGAAGTTGAATTATTTCTGAATCACATTACTAGGATTGAGGTCCTGTTGTGCTAGGTTATTTATAAACATGGAATAGAAAATTCCATTTCTGAGCATTTAATGGCAAAACAGAATATGACATGACATGAAAAAATAACCAAACAAAAAGTGGAATAACTAAGTGCATGTAGTTATACAAATGAAGGAGATGATCCTCACCTATGTTAATAAGCCTTTTCATGATCATAGGTGAAATTGTAATTGAACAATCCACAACTGTTTTTTAAAATGATTGTATGTTTTATTTAAGAAAAAATCTGCTGGAATGAAGAATTTGGCAGAATTTTATTAAATTTTTCTTCCTTAGAATTTGTTAATTCTTATGCAGACTATGTTTTTCTTATGTTATAAACAGTTACTGGCATATATTATCTCTTAATTAAAGCAGCCATGATTTTTAATGTTTCTTAACTTTCTTTGAATTGTTTAGTTTAGTTGTATTTTAATCACAACTCTAGGAAAGTGGTGAAGAATAAATAGAAGATAACAGTGATGAATGAAGCTGAGTATCACAGAAAATAGGTGTCTGATCCAGCTTCTGCTGAAATCCAGGAATAGATTCCTATTGACCATAGTGAAAACGAAAAGATAAATGCTCTTTCAAGTCCAGTTGCAGGTTTTATGAAAAGTTAGTCTGCATAGTTAAACTTCCACAAACCCCCAGTCACGAGGCACAATAATGCTATAATTTTTTCACCTGAAAGCGGTGATTAATTGAAAAGCAGTTATATTTGTCTGAGAATAGAAGAGCTGTCCTTTAATTTTATTGATTATGGGTAATTTAGTAAGTTCTGGGTGGTCTAGTGAAGGACAAAATAAATTATGACATAGTATGTGTAGGGGAGGTATAACTGTATGGCATATCATAAAACACTGCCATATGACAGTGAATTATATATTGCTTTTTTTATGTATTGTCTAAAAATACCATTACAGTTCTCAGACAATAATTTTATATGATAAGGGGAAAATAAATATAAATGGTTCTGTGTCGTGTGCAGTCTAGGAATATTGCTGTTTTACAGAATGATAGAATGCAGTACTAATTATTTTGAATGTAATGAATTTGCCTCTTTCATAGACAGCTGATAAAATTATTCTGCTCAAGAAATTTGTGTGGATTGCAATTATAACTTTAGTTGCATTCTTTTGTTTTCCAAAAGAGATGTAATTTTGTACTAAATCGATTTTTTTCTTTCTGTCCAATCTCTCTGAAACATGTTTATTTCTATCTGGGAGACAGAGTATTTCCCTGCATATAGTTATTTGCTATAAAAAACTGTTGAAATTCAGATTGACAGAAAGCAGAATTTCTATGTAACTGACATGTTTCTGTGACAAAGACTCTACTAGCTCTAGGAGAGAAGTTAAGTGTTGACCAAAGGCTCTTTGACAAGGGACAGATAATCAGTGGAAACAGCAAAGACATGAAGTGATGGACATTTGAAGAAAGTCCTTGTTGAATCAAAAAGCAAATAATATTTTGAAGATGTAAGAAGAAATCAAGAGGAATACTTTAGACATACATTAGATGCGTAACCTGGCCACCGTGAAAGTTACTTATGCGAACAAGTAGAGGATGTGGAAATTTGATAGAGAGAACATAATGCTAAACTTATGGTTTCCCACAGAGAAAGGCCATCCAGCAAGCGTTTCTGGGCAGCCGAAGGTAACTCTGCAATGGGGCTGTGGACTAGAAAGAGAGTGTGGAGATAAAAATGACAGATAAAAATAAGTATGGACGCTGAAGAAGAGAAGGCATAGGCTGAAGATCGTTTGTTTGGATCCTTCGTTGAAACTGGGAAAGAAAAAGGAAATATATTGAATGCCTAATCAAAATACAAAAAGCAAAGGAAGTCTGGATGTAAAGAGAAGAATGACACGGTGATGAAAGTTGAGGGACAGTGAAGGTGGAGCAGGAACATCTGGATTCAGGTAGGAGGTGTGCTTCACTGTATCTGGAAGGATGTAATTTCAAGGGGAAAGTCAGACTGGACTGCGTAAAGAATGAGGTCAGTGGGGAAGAATTCAGTATGACTGTTCATGGCAACTGTTGAAAAGGCAGGATAAAAGGATGGAAGCCAGAGTGGGTTTTATGCATTTCTTCTTCAAACAGTGTAGGAGAGTAAGGCACATTTCTGTCAAAAGTGTGAGGAAACTAATGAGATTGAGAGGTTAAAGAAAGGTAGAGAGAGTAACAGGGCAGCAGGAAGGATATACTGGGTCACTTTCTGATGGTGGGTGTTAGAGGGCTAGTAGCAAGTCCCTCAGTTACTGTGGTACAGTGAAGGATGAATAAATTTAATATTAATAGCCTTCCCTTCAAATGTGCCCTCATTTCTCTAATGGCTCTGCTTTGCAACACCGCTGATAGCCTTGTGACTCCCTGATACCAGACACAGCAATGCACAGGCCATTGGCTCCTCTGCTGCTACGCACACAATGCAGACTGTGTTCCAGTGTTGTGTCCAACACTGATGTTAAAGGAAGGCTCTGCTTTTTGTTTTCAAGGACTTGGGCTTTCAAGGCTTTGGGTTGAGTGCCAAAAACAATTCATCAGGAACGCTTTACAACTCAGCGATACAAAACCTGTTAGGAGACAGATCACCCACAAGACAGAGTTTGGGGAGGAAATATGTAAAGCACTGGTTGACCTCAGCATGATTAATGGTTTTTAGCACATTGAACTCTGTTGCTTACCATGTGAATTTTACACTGGCTCACCCATAGTTGTTTATTTTTATATTTTGAAGGAGGTGGAACCTTCGTTTGTGAAACTTTCATTCACATAGAAGTTAATGACAGTCCATGTATAACAGCAAAATATTTACATTGAGACACGTTTGTCCCAGCTGATTCTAAATCTCAGCAGTTTGTTTCCTGCAAAAGCAGCCTTAAAAAATAGGAGACCTTGCAGAGCTTGTGTCAGTCATTCATGAAAGGATTGTTTATGGGATATAAAGGTCATTTACTAGGCTAGAGAATTGACTGGGAGCTGTTCCATCACTATGAAGCCACCCAGCCCCAGCTCCTTGGGTTAATAATCTCCTGAGCTGGAAGGGACCCCTTAGGATCATCAAGTCCAAACCTGTCTTCACAGGAACATGCAATCTTTCTGAGCAGTGTTGAGAAGGGAGAAGAAACCAGGGGACTGTTGTTGACTATGAGTCATGTATTCAGTCAGCTGGAGTGCGAATTCTCTTCCAGAGGTTTCTGCATCAGGTTAAAGAATTAGGGCTCCATTCTTCTTCAAATCACTTCAGTGCATAGCAGTGAAAGCCAGCAGCAGACAAAACCCCGCTGCGTTTGGAATGCTCCGGTACCAGGTGAAAAGGAGGAAGGTGGCACCTGTTTCATAAATATGTAGCTTGAACCTAGAGCTACAGCTTTTGTCTGGTTGACCCCTTACATAAGCAAAAAGTCCAGACCTGTTTCTGTAAGCCTGTACTATGCATTCATCTCCCAATAAGACAGTCTCCATATTTCACCCTGGCTCTGACTAGTGTTACTTGTTAATCCTGAGCTAAGGTTAGAAGAGTGAATGTATTACACCAGGCTTGTACTAGCCAGTTCAAATGTTAGACTCCAACACTTTTCTTCATATTTGCATTATAACATTTTTAATAATTGCTTAAGTTCAAGTTCAAAAGACACATATTTAAGCTCCTTGAAAATGAAGATGTTTTTAGAAACATTACCTAACATTTTGGAAGGTATACCGCCTGTTTTTTTCTTGTGGAGATCATGAAGTTAAAATCTGAAAAGTGTTTTTCCACAGGATCATCTGCTTGCTATTTTGAAGAGGCAAGTCACTATGGCAAACTACTGAAAAATATTTAAATTAATGTAGAAAAATTTACTGATAGTTTTCCAAGTAGTTAATACTGCCATCATAATTGCAGCACTTCATATCTGTTTTTTACACAAATCATCCTAACCATGTGATTTATATTTAGATTCTGAGCATAATCTAGAAAGAAATGGTATTATACAGAAATATTTATATGCTGGTCAAGGCCAACAAATAATACAGTGTCTCATCAGACTTACAGCAAATAGTTTTCCCTATCAGTAAAACAAAGCATGCAAGATCCCCCACTGGGTTTTACCATAACTTCTGATTTTCTTCCTGAAGGTTTCTCAGAACTTCATGTTTATGAGGAAACATAAAACTAATGTCTAAAGACAACACGGTGCTGACCATGGGCACAAGGGGAACTGGTGAGAAATGGAAATTTTGGGAAGCAAAAAAGATAATGAAGGTGCTGAAATGAAAGGTCGTGTTTCAGATGAGGTAATTGCCTGGTGATACCACTCTGCAAAGGGAGGGGTTTGGGGAGAGCAGCGGAGGAGGAGGGAGCATAGTGCAGAGGTGATGTCTTGAGCCTCATTTCAGGATATAGCAGTTGGCTAAGGCAAGTCACTGCTCTTTTGAACTCTGACACCAATCGAATATCTAGGTTCTGGAAATATCAGTTCTGGAAATGACAATTACAACATCTTAGATATAGTCTATACATATTTATATATAGATATACACATTTATTTTTGGAAAACAACAGCATAGAAGGGAAAACAGATGAGGCTATCTAAAGAATGAGTTTACTTTGAGTAGTGCAATTTTAAAAAAAGATTTCTTTTTCTCCTGTTTAACCATTTTCCAGATGAAAAGGTTGGGTCTTTTTTATTTATTTATTTTTTTTTTAATCACGTTTCCAAGGGAAAGTAGGTTTGTTTCAAAACTTTAGTTGAGTTGTAAGATGAAAAAAATCCCTATATTTAACAAGTCAAAGAGCAAACAGTATGAGCCATTCAATTGATCCGTTATTGGTTTATTAATATTTTCAATATCATGGCTTTTCATCCTATTTTGGACTGGGTAACTGTTTTGCTGTCTGTGTGGAGCAGTTTTAGAAGATCATTCTGTTTGTGCTCAGAGCTTCTGACTTTGTACTTATTTGCTGCTTTCTGAAGAAAAGTAAACTAAAAAGTTAAATTTTTCTTTGAATTACCTGTGTTGCGTTGGGATAAAGATGAAACAGGTATTATAGGTAAGTGGACATTTTGAATTCTGGAACGTCCTTTGTTTTTTGTTGCAGCCATCAGAACACACAAGATCATAGTTTAGTTTCTGGAGGATGGATACAGTGTCATAATAAAGATAACATACTTTTGGATTTAACAGAATCCCATGGTGACACTTGCTAAAAATCCTGTCTAATTCTGATTCAAATGTGACACTGAAGCAAGAGTAAAAGCGATGCTGTGTATCTATTCCTCCACTCCTTCCATGTTTCATAGTCTGAAGTTACCCGAATTCAAGGTCTAGGTACTGCTGAAGCCTTGCAAGAGGGGTAGGTTACTGGTTGATGCCAGATTCATAAGTGTTAAGCAAAAGGTGTTTCTCCCAAGAGTCTGACTGTGCACCATGAAAATCCATGGAAGTAGATTTCAGCCATGGTTTACCACTGTAATATTTCCAAAATACTGGTCTTGCTTTCCTTGTAAGTCTTCCATCTTAAGGCTGACCACTTTAACTATTAATTCAAAATGAAACTCTGGCCCAGTACATCTGCTTCTGAAAAACAGAAAGAAAAGGAAAAATAGCTGAAACCTCAAATAAAGGATTCACTTCCATTACTGAATTTTATAAGGTGATATGTGGCATATAAAAGTCTGTATTGGTAGCTTGGGATCACATGCTTGTGTTTCTGCTCTCTCTCATCTGGAATGAACTTGGACTATCTGTGTTATGGTTTGGACTGGAGATGGTTTTTCCCTTTCTCTTAAATTGGTGACTACAGGATGTGGCAGTTCTGATTATACTGAAAATTGCTGTAATTGTTATCAGGCAATAAACATTCAATATATTTTTGTAAGAAGTAGAGCTCGGTGGAAGTTTTCCAGTATTTGAGAAAATAACTGGAAGCAAAATGGTAAGGATACAAATTGAATTTGGACCTTAAATACTGAGAAAGTTGGCCTGGCTTACTCTCTTAAGAAACTGAGGATTACTGTAATGCTCACAGCAATGCAAGACATGTTCTCAGCTAAGAATGAATATGAATGTCTTTTTTATATAAAAACACACTGTAAGTACTGCAGGAATGCATACCTGTCATAAGCATAACTGCTGTACAGAAAACAGAACAGGAATGTGAATTAAATGTTCTTACAAAGGACATAATTTTCCTCTGGTTCTCTCAGCAGCCATATATGGGCAACTTCTATCAAATGAGTCTGCAATAAAAACTCAGTATTGTGCATTCACCTTTAAAGCTATCAAAAGATAATGTTCGTATAATTAAGGTGAGAGCTCTTATTTATTACTCTGAAATTATAGTACTTTTTAAAGTACTCCATATGTGTAGATGTGAGTGAAGATTCTTAAGTTGTTAACATTTGATCTCCTGTTATAATTAATCAGATCCAGAATGTAGCTTAAATAATGTGTTTATACAGTGTTGTCTAAGAGTTTTACTTACAGTACTCCTTTGAAACTGTCTGTATTGAATGGGACTAAATATAGGTGCACTCTTTTTCCTTTTTGATAAAACACATTTGCACCGGATATTCCTCTTACTTTATTTTAAGAATTGATGATTTTAGAAAAGGTAAAACTAATTCTGAAATCCTGTAAGTATTTTGTCGGCCTCGTAATGCCCATAACTCACTCACTTGAAACATTGCAGGATGGGAATTAGGTTCTTGGATTATAAAGCTCCCTTTTAAAATAAACAGGAGGAAACATAGGGGAGAGACAGAAGTGTGTAACTTGTTTAACTTTTAACAAGCCTCTTGATCCATTTTCTGGACTAGTTGCCATGCTTTTGAAGATAAAAGCAATTACATTAGGTATGGGGGTGGTTTTCATTCTCTGGGGGTTGAGAAAATTTTGCTTCATTACAGGAGCAGGAATGTGAATGCTTGGCTGTCTTCAAGGTGATTTTTTGACGATTTTTCTGAGTGCATCTGGGAGAAATCCAGATCTTGCTGAAATCAGTGAGAATTTGCTCATTGCCTTTAACAGGGCCAAGATTTTGTCTGTGAATGTTCAGGTTTTCAGTCACTGGCCAGCTCCAGTGAAGCTACATTTAAGCTTTTCTTTTTTACTACTACAAGTTGCCTCCTCCTGGCCCCAGACTGCCAAACGACTCCCAAGAAATTTTCTTTCTGGAAAGTACAATGTTGATGATCTTAGCATGGACCCTGGTTAGCTGAAGCACACCAATATTTTGATGAGATACTGGGGGCCCAGTAATAAAATCTGAACATTTGCTAGGCAGTGGATTATATCAGACTGAGTTGGGTCAAAGCGCTATCTTATAAATTTTGGCCAACAAGGGAAGCTCCTGCGTGTGACCCTGATCTTAAACAAAGGGCCTTTGTCAATACTGAGATATCTGTCAATGCTGTAACAAAACTTGCAGTGATAATGGATTGTGCAGGAGAGGAGATTTGAAATCTATGTCTCTCCAACAGAATAAAGGCTTGCTTGGTAGTGCTTCTGGAAAGAGAGACAGATGCTTGCAGAACAGATGCAAAATTGTTCAGCTTGGTCCTCTGACATGCCTGTCTCCAAAATGGTTTGAAGGAAACAATTTATAAAAGTCAACTCAGACATAAGGAATTTCCCATGTTTTTCAGAGTCTCGGTGGTGTTTAGACCTAACTTTATTGCGGGCCAGTGGATCTTGAGGTCCTTGATGTCTGATTTGTGTCTGAAAAAATGGATCTGGAAACCAAAGTCATCTATCTACCGATAATCAAAGGTAAAGAGGAGATTTGGGGTTCCTGTGCATTCTCTGTGCCTGACTTCTGGGCTCTGCTCTTTGGAAGAGAAATTTTCCAATTCAGGGTTGGTGCCAGAAGCCACCCCAGACATTGAATGGAGGTGCCAAGGAATGGGTTTGCAGACGGTGACTGAGAAATGAGTTATTCTGTTTGCCTCCCAGGCTGTTGTTTGGACCCTGTCTGAGAGCTGAATATGGGATTCCTAGTTTGGCAGTCTCTGGTGAGGTTGTGTGTAGGAGGCTGCTGTTAGAGGTACTTGTGAGGCCAAGGTGACCTGTGAGGAGGTGGGTCAGGCAGTGCCCTGCACGTGCAAACTGCTCACAATGCTCATGCCAGTAAGTCCTCTGTTCAGTTTGCATTCCCACTGCTCATCACTGCGCTGAAGCCTTTCTGGGTCTGACCTAGAGTTTGTGTTACTTTCTCTGGAATGTTTTAAGGAAAACTGGGGTTGAATGAAAAGTGAATTCCATAAATCCTTCACCTGTGATGTATCTTCAGTGGAAGAGGAAGCTATCTCTTCTGAGACAACTTAAATATCATCATTCATCACAATAGTTGTACTCAGATTTTTAGTTACCCTCCTAATACAGTCATAAATCTGTTGTGCAGTCATCTGGTGGTTGCATATTAAGAGTAATGTTTCCCAGAAGTTTCCACTACACACAGTATGTTCCATAATTTTTTGGGATTATGTAAGATTCTTTGATTGGGTGCAATCTCATTTTGTTAGTTAACGAGAGTATAAAGAAATAGATGGTAGTACACAGTCTTTCTGATAATATGGGATAGTTGAAAACATAATTTTAAGTTGTACTGAGAGCAGAGGAAGATAAAATACATAGGATGTTTTAATTTTTATTTTTTTTAAAAGCATGGGCACTAACTGACCCATGCTTTTCAGAGCTAATGTGAAGAGTTCTCAATATTCTGTGCGGATGAAATTGTATATTTAAAATATAAGCCTTCAAGAAGATGCATATTTTGCTCCTATTAGTTTCCTCTCAGAATTGGCAAGGTGTTTTGGATTAAACATATTCAAACAATTTGTGTCTGCAGAAACTAAACAAGTCTCCACTATGTGTTTACAGTTTGCCACTCTGCCATTCACGTCTCCGATCTGATGCAGTGACAGAAAGGTTGTTTTTACCATCTTAGTCCCTGGGCGTCTCACTAGCCTGCAGTTTGTTAGCCACACGAGCAACTCTGTGGCAGGTCAAAAGGAAAGTCTGCAACTTTACAGCTAGGACACCTCTCTGCAAATAATGTAGGTTATTCCCCTCTCTTTCTTGCATGGTTTTGGAATTTTTGGGTCTTCGTGACTCCTGTGGCTACTTTCCTTCTCTGCTGAGTCTCTGCCTGTGCCTTGGACTTCTTGGTTCCGCTGCTCCTTTACCTGTAGGAAGCAGCTAGGGACAGGTCTACACGGGAACGCAAAACGCAGCTTGCAAGTGGACAGTTTGTTTCAGATAAAGGAGTGAAGGGTACGAGGTGGTTCAATATATAACTCCATGAGGGGTTCGCTGCAGCCAGGAAAATCCAGCTCCTGCAGACTGGCTCTGCTTTCCTTTCACCCCCTCCTGTGAGTAATGTGAGTTGTTTATTTCTTCATCTCTGCCTTTGCAGAGAACAACTAGGCGTTCATTTCTCTTCCCACCTCCTCCTTTGCTCCGCCTCTCTGTTCCTTGAAGGAGCAGGAAGGGATAGAGAAAGGGAAAAGCTGCAAGGAAAAACACCTTCACTCACAAACCACAGCAGGCAGAACCAGACAAACTGCCTGAGGAGAAGGTAAGAAGAAGACATTGTGACATGGAGACTAAATGTCTCCCTGGCTGGGGCTTGCAGCCCACCTCAGCACCCCTCCTTCCAAACCTGAGCACTGGGTTAAGTTCTTTTGCTGCTGCTGCTCTGTTCCCCTACAATACCCTACTAGCGATTTCAGCTAGGACTGATTTTAAAATGAATTAGTACCTGGACTTCCTCTTCCTTTAATAGCTCTCTCTAGTGATTTCATCCTCTGTTTTTAAATTTCTAAGCAATTACTGAAATAGATGTTTATTTGATAACTTACAGTTTAAAGTGGATTTTGAAAAGAAATTAATCTCATTAAATGGGAAGACACTATGTAATCTTCTCAGACATTCCAAGTTTCCTCTTAATATTTTACAGTCTTTTTACTATTTATTTTGTATCTCTTTTCTTGAAAGTGTTTATTTTGGGAAGGTCAAAACAAAATTCTCCCTATGTCTCTCATCAGCTGTAAGATGAATGCACACAGTTGGAACAAGTTCCATTGAAGCTCTCATGCAGAATAAACAAAGTCCTGACCAAAGGCTTGACTCATGATTGATCTTTAATGACTATTGTAATGAAAAAGTATTTAACATATTCTTCACCAAAAGAAGGGTGTAGCTTTGCTGCAGAGTCACAACACATCAAAATACAGGCAACCAAGGGAGAATTCAAAGAGCAAGGCTGATATGGAGCCGATGGGCATGGAAAGAACTTGAGCAGCTCTGTGCTCATTAAAGAGGGCAATGTAAGTGTCCTGGGGAGGTCGAGTATGTCACAGGAAATTTCCGATGTTACGGGTCAGGCTCTTCAGATGGAATCAGGCTACAGAAATGGATATTACCATAGGGTGTTGCAAGTGTATAGTCACCACTTGAGCTTTTGTAGGCTGTGTCATACCACCCTGTGGTAAAGCAATTCTGCCTCAAATGTTCGCATACTCTGTGGAGAATCTTGGGGATTGTTTTGGGAAGAGAGGTTTGGTATTTCTATAGATGAAGCTAGAGAGCAGGGAGATGCCTATGAAATCACTATGAAATCCTTAAACAAAGCATATCTGTTCCCACTGCCTTTTCTACTTGTGTGACAGTCAACACAACACTTGGCAGTCAACAAACGCTGCACGCTGCTCTTGTCATCATGTGGTGGGGCAGGAAAGCTGCTGACATGGAAAAGTGCAGAGAAAATCAAGCAAAGTGATTCATGGCTTGGAAGGCTCTGTGTCCTGGGGAAAGATTAATCAAAACTGGCCCAGAGAGCTCAGGGATAGTAATATGCATGCATATTATAGTTACTGGGTGATAGAAAAATATCTTTGGGTGAGTTGGGCCAGATCCACAGATGTTATTTTAGGAGGTACATTTATTATTATTGCTGTTAAGAAAGGTCTCTCTTGTAAAAGTCTAATCTCTCTGTGAGTGAGGGGCTAGGAAACCTGTGCTGTAGAGATTACAGACCCATGGCATTCACAAACAGTCATATGGAGGATTGAGCAGAAAGTCAAAGAAAATTACACTTTTAGACCATTGCTTAGTGAAGAAAGGATGCTATGAGAGCTGTGGGACAGGCTTATCAAAAGGAAATAAAACACTTTGGTCCTTGAAGAGTTCAAGTAACTCAGAGTGGTTTAGATTGTGATCTCATTCCCTGTGGCAGGAAAAAATTAACATTCTCATTTTAATTTTAGTGCTATATTGTACTTGATATATTTTGGAAGGTATGCAGTTATCTTTCTCTAGTCCTAATTATCTTTGAGATGAAGAAGTGATTGGAATGGTCTCAAAGATTTGATACTGTTTAGAAGAATAAGAGAGAAAATGTCCTTTTAACCAATGGGAAAATATACTCAGGTGATATGAGAGGAAAGAACAGTTTAGACTAACTTCTAAAGGAAGGTATCTGATAAAATAATTCACTGAGTGTGATTAGATAGTTTTTATTCCAAAGAAACTTTTGAACTAGTTGGCCCTTTTTAACTGAGTTTAAGTGTCACTGTTCTCTCAAAATTGTGAAGTTCCTCTTTATTGCGAGAAAACTAGGGCTAGGAAATAAATATGTATACCTATGGAAGGAAAAGTTTCAGCACACGTATATTCTGGTCAAACAACTGACATGCACAGTGTTCGGAAACAAGCACAGTGCCTCTTGCTTGACCTGAAGCTGATTGTTACAGGAGGGATGGAGGGGGGCAGTGGGGATCGCAAGGAGATGAATTTATCAAAGGAGTATGGAAAAAGGGCTTGGACTGTTGCATTACAGAGCTGGGAATGATGCAAGCCACAAATCTCTAGGAAACCAGGCTTTATTAGTTCCACTGCTTTTGGAACAACTTGTTTAAACTTCCCTTGTAGGTAATTAACTTTCTAATGGCACTGTGAGATAGGCCACCTGCAGAACCCTTGGGCAAGGGGATTCACAAGCATGTGCGGTTCAAAATAAGGCCTCATGGAAAACTAGGCAAAAGTGCGTTAGAATAATATTTACATTCAGTAGCATTAAGTACATCTGTTTGTTATTAGTGGGAGGCTGAACTGGCTAAAAATCTTCCTCAAGAGTGACCCAGCAGCAGAAGGCCAGGTACCTCTGACAGCTTTTCTACAGCTACCAACAGAGCTATTTTCACAAGCATGACAAGACTTCCCCCTCAATATCAATTTGAATACAAAGTAGAGCAAATTTAGATTACTGGAATGTATAGATGTTTCAGTTCTGTGCCTTTATGTGTCTATTTTGTCCTTATTTTCACTGTTACTCTTGTGTTTACACGGGTGTGAAGTTTTCATACAAACTAAGAGAGTGCAGCTCTGGTTGAAATCAGTGCAAGCCAAAGATGGTCTGCTTGTTTGAAAAATCAGGGTTGATAGATGACAGTCTTAAACCTAATAATTTAAAATTTCCCTAGAATGTTGTTTAATATAAAAATATTGTTGCATCTTATTTATTCAAACAAAGACACAGAACATGAGATTTATTTTTTTAGTTCAGTGTAGTATGCTTTGACACAGCTTGGATGTCTGAAGGTTGTACATGTAATTACTAACAAGGATTAATGATTTCAATGTAGTTGTGGTGATTTAAGCTATCTGGAAATAATGTTTAGCTTCAAGTGGAAAAGCTTTGGTGTAGCTAAGAACAGAGTGTAGATATTTCAATCCTATATCTTAGACGTGTTATGTATGTGTGCTTATGCATAAAATAGGGAGATGGGTTATTCTAGCTCAGGACTTAGGAATTCTACTGAGCTGGAATTTAGGCTTTTGGGTTCAGTGTCATGTTTTACTATGGGGTTATTCAATGTAAAATTTAGTAACCAACCCCCTAACTTGTAACTATTATCTGCTTGTTATAGATATTTCTTTCTATTGAGATTTACAAGAACCTGAAAGGCAAGGAAGAAAAAGCATTCTATATGTGTGTGTTTACACATAATGTACAACTCATAAAACCGCAGAAACCCCTCATCTTTTTCAATCAGTTCTTTCAAACCTTAAGCATCCACAGGTCGCAGGGAGATTTCTTAAATCTGAAAGCTGCTTTGCAAACTCCTCTTTAACCACAGATTCTTGTCTTTTTTTAAAAAAATTATTAACAGTCTCACCATTTGGTCCCTCTGTAAGTTTTCTTTACCTTTCCCTTAGATTCACATCCCCTGTCAAGAACTGCCTTACGCTCTGGTTAAGAGCCTGCTGTCTCTAGTCCCTGGATGTTTGTGTTGACTGCTATTTCCTGGCCAGTTTATATCCTTAGTAGTCTTCAGGGTATAAATATACTCAGACATTATGTTACACCTTTGTCTTGCACCTATAAACTCTTGTGCTGTACAGTCTTTGGGAAGAAGGATCCTTAGGCTATTTTGTTTGCCTGGCATATTGAAATCTGATATAAATGACAGAGTGCAGTTTTGCTGTCCAGCCACAGGCACTCACATTATTAGAATTCTCTGGGAAGTGTGTGACAGTTCCTTGGGACTGGCAGGCATCCTACAGAAGCTTTGAAGGACTCACGTGTCCCTGGAATGGTGTGTCTCTCCTATTGTAGACCAGGGAATACCCAAAGGTATCTCTGGTGGCACTCAGCACTGTTGCTCTCTTACCTCAAAATCATACAAGCAGACATTTATTAGTTATACAGCTTTCTACAGGTAAAACCATCATGAAAATGTTCTTAAAGAGCGGATAAAGCAAAAAATGGTTTGACCAAATCTGGAAGAAATCTCTCTTGGCTATGCTTAAAGAAAATGAGCATTGGGAAGTAAAACATCTCCAAAGAGAATTAGCACAATAGCAACAGATGTAAAGTGCTATGTGTCTGGAGATTAGCAGCAGAAGTAACCACCTTATGATAAGGCTCAGAGTGTTGTTTTGTGGTTTAGGAAAAGCAAGTAGGTATGACCAAAATGACTGTCCTTTGGGAAGATGGAGTCAAAGGGCACATGCTTGAGAGCCACAAATATGAGCTATTCAGAAAACAAACAAAGACCTCTAAACTAAAATGTGCAGGTGACTGAAAAGGTCACCCTGTGAAAAGCACAAAGAATGAAGCAAAGGGAGGTGATGAGGTGTGTTTGAAACAGTGGCCTCATCTCCTGTGTAAGTGCACCAGATGAGGAGCAATGTGGGTCAGTAGATCCCACACTGAAGTTGGGATCTCCAGACTCCTCCACTCTGTATGAGACCTTGGGACACAGCTGCTCATTTAATGACTAGTAATGTGGGTGGGTAATGTGTTCAAAATGTGTTGGTTTCTAGAACCGTGCTGTTTAAACAGTACAGAATGGCAAGACTTTGAAACAAGTCTTAATATTTTATAGGCTGTGTAACTGCTTTAAAAAAAGGAAACAGATATTCATCCAAAAATGGGAGACCACCTACTTAAAATGTAATCCTGCAAGTAAGATAATTTCGTAAAACCTAAATGCAAGCAGTGAGTTACACTTTCACATATATAAATTTTTGTGTGGAGTATTTCTATTGAATATAATTTGGGTTCAGAAGGGTATGAACCAAAATCTCTGCATTCTTATGCTAACTCCATTAGTACTACGTAAGTAGTTTTCTCCTTCAGGGATTTAATGATTCAAGGACTTACTCCCTTCTATCTCCCTGCTAGCTGACAGCTTTCTATGTTGATATTGTGCTCTCTGATACCAGCTGTAGCAGTGATGCTACCTGTTTCCTATAAACCCTTTCCATGCTCATGTGAAAGCTGATGGATCTGCTGAAATCACACATCCTTTTTCAAAAAAAAAAAAAAAAAATTATATAAATAAGGTGAACTGGGTTCCAGTCCTGTTTAGTATCCTTGCTTTTCAGTCTGTTAATTTCTTTTATTTGCTCCATTTTTTGTTTTGTTTTGTTTTTGTTGTTGTTCTCAGTCTGTTACAACTATTTCGATGAGTCTCTTTCTGTTTTGCATGATCACTTGTCTGTTGCAACCCATTTACTGGCCTCCATATGTTGCTAAATGTGTTTGGAAGAGGGGATTAAGTTACTGTTTCTAGCTGTGAGTTTGTTTGGTCACTTGGATGCGTTCACTGGGATGTGAGATCCTGGAGTCCATACAGAGCCTTCCAACTGGAGATTTTCTATTTTTTTCTCTGTTGTGGGGGACCCCCCACACGATTCCCCTGTGAGCCCTGCTTCAAGGAAATGCATGTAACATCGCAGCTTTACTACAGCAAAGGGAAATTCTCACAACCCATCTTCTGGTATACGCTGCCTTGGGATATTACTTGAGGTACCTCCCTCCAGAGGCAAACGAGAGAAACAGGGATGGTGAAAGGTCTTTCAAAACCCTTAATATCCATTGCAGAAAACATTTCTTCAACAATTCACTGCAAAACTGGTCCATTGAGTGAAGCATGTCCCTACATTTGTATGAGTTAAAACTGAGGAATTAAGAATTCAATAAGGTATTTAACCGTGAGTGGCCAAAAGAACTCCAGTTTCCAGTGTTTTTTTAGTGAGTGTTCCCTGTTAGAATTACATTAGAACTACATTGCTACTTTGAGAATCTAAGTGTGCTAAGCATTGACTAGGTCATGTTTTTGTCAAATCTGTTTCCTTTTGAATGCTGTGACTGATTTAGATTCTACTTTTCTGTATCAGCTTTTTGCTGATGCCTTCATATGTCCATTTTTTGTACTTGAGTGTGTTTGTAGAGGATGACTTTTCTTGTGTTTCTCAGAAGTTCATAAAAATAAACAACGTGTAGTGAGTTTGTTTTTGTTCCAACAGGGATACTTACCCTATAGGGTTCTGTATAATTGGCTTTGGGCATAGCTTTGGGAGTGAAGAGTTAAGGCAGAGACAAAAAAATCTGTTTAATTTACTTGATTATTTCAAGGCAAATGAATATGCCTAAGCAGCACAGAAAGGAGAAGACAACTATTTGGTCCTCTCTCCCAGTGGGGTTTTGCCTGGATTACATGCTGTACCTCAAGTGTCAGCAGCGGCCACAGGTGGTAGAACCACCTCCATGTGCAAGTGTAACATTATATACAACATGAAGTCATGTAGATTTGTCCTTTCCAGCCCACCTCAAATAGTCTGCACTTCTGGGTTTTCTACAGTTGGGTGCTTCCAACACCCCTGGAAGATACACTAATTTCTTTTGCATGATGTTGCATGGGACTGAACTCAGCAGTTTCCCAAGTCCCCAGTAATGGGATTCTGAAATTAAAAGAAAAAACAAAACAAGAGAAGTTACTGTTTTCTTTACAAATTTTGTATATCATACAGCAATAAATGAACACTAATGAAACAGAAATCAGTGGGTTCAGTCTCTGCTCTTGTAAGTGGGAAAGCTTCTCAATATTTGGAGTAGTGTTTTATCTGAAGAGCTGGGTATGATTCGATAGAATATGCAGTGGCTTCCTATAACCACCAGGCAATCAAATAACTGAACAAGCCTGACATGAATTTGAAGGTAATTTTCACATCTTGGACTGAAGCGGAGGGGCAAATACCAGTCTTTTCATTCTCATGACCAGAGACAGGACTCAAGGAAATGGAATGAAACTGAGTCATGGGAATTTTAGGTTGGATATCAGAAAAAAGTTTACCTTGAGGTCTGTAAAGCACTGGAACAGGCTCCCCAGGAAAGTGCTTACAGCACCAATCCTGGCAGAGTTCAAGAAGCACTTTGACAACACTCTCCGGCACATGGTGTGACTCTTGGGGATGGTCCTGTGCAGGTCCAGGAGTTGGGCTCAATGATCCTTGTGGGTCCCTTCTAACTCAGCACATTCTGTGATTCTGTGATTCTATGGTTCCATGTCTATGTATGTACAGGCAATTACTTGTGTGAATGTGCAGGGAACAACAGAATGTAATGTCTCTAGGCAGCCAATAAACCTGAATTGTATCTTTCTGTTTCCCTCAGCCAGGAAGTCACTCTGCTATTTTTAAACCTGTATCTATGAACATAAGACTTTTTTTTGAGGAAAAAAAGGACAGGAAATAATTTTAAATACCTTGAAATTTCCTACCCCTGTTTATTCCTTGCTGCTTCTTTCAGAGGATTTACAGGTTTATACAGCCTAAAGGCAAAAGTCCAGCAGTTCTTTCCAGAAGTCTTGCATTTTAAAAGTGTCTCTACATAGCAAGTAGGCAATCAGAGAATCTTTAATTCCAGTCTTTTTACCTCTGACATGTGGCCTATCTCTTGGCAAGTTCCTAGGAAGTTTGCTAATATTTAGAAGCTAGAAGATGGTGTTGACAGTCAGATGACAGCAGTTTGTCACTAGAGTTGTCACTACTCTCTGGAGTACTAGACTGTGAAAAACATGGCTGTATGAAATGTTCTCTGTCAGCTGCACTTTGCATATAGAAAAATGAAGATTTAAAGATTTCATCTCTTAAAGGTTTCACATGGAATTCAGTTTTGGATTTCCTGTCTGTTTATTACTGTAAAAGAAAGCTGATCAGGTTAGCTAAATCCTTGGGTTTTAATTTGGGCAAATTAGCTGTTTTTCTAACTCTAGTGCGGATATAAGGTGAGATTTTGAACAAGTTACTCAAAACTCATAGTGAAATATATAGTAATATGTGCTATACATGGTTGTAACTGTGTTTAGTATGTCTATTTGTAGGTAGCATCTTTAAATTGGGCAGCCTGTAGTACAAATGAAAGCCCATCTTTAAGAATTACCTGAAATTATACAAAAGACAATTGTAAAGGGAAAATAATTATCCCTGGTATCTGATATCCTGCTGCTGTATGTAAACAGTACCTTTGCAGCAAGGTAATAAACAGCCATGTGCTAATGAAGGGAAATAACAAAAAGATAAAAAGGACCATGTGAAGACAGAAGAGGAAAAAGGTAGAAGAGAGGAGTCAAAGACAGTATATGATGAAGATCAGGGCTGGTCACCAAGTCTTTGATGTTCCTTACTTGTCTGTGAGTTCTAAGCTTCTTGAGTTATTATTACTGATGCCCAGCATGGAAAGCAACCAATCCTTTGCTCTGTGTGGTCACAACGCTCCTACTCTGTTCTGTACATTCCTGTCACTTCAAAAACATTGCTTAATTACTGAGAACAAGTAGGAGATTATCATTATTGTGTTCCTGAATGGTTCAAATTTCCATTAAGCGTCTTTATATCTAGTGATTGGTGGGCAGTTGGGTATAAAACCCAGAACCATGCATATGAGACTGTACATTTCTTTTACTGTTAATGAAAAAAACAACCCCTCCCCCCAAAACCGAACAAACACCCAATAAACGAAAACTCCAACAAAAACCACAGCAAACAACCCACCAAAAGCAAAATGAGAGGAGGGTGGAGAGATTTATCAGTGTCTCTGTCATGGTACTGTCATTGACACTGGAAGATGTTGAACTGTACTAAGTCTTTTCAACATTCCAGAGACTCTCCATTTAGCAATAGCTTTAATCCTTTGCATCCCTTCTCTTCAGTTACTGAATGGATTGTGGAGGACAAGGGTCTGGGAAGTTCCTGGATCCCTTCAGTGTTTCAGGAGCACTAACTGATGGCAAACTATCTTGCCTGAAGGTAACATCTCTATTCAGGATATGTTTCTGCTGTACTACATTGTCATTATTCTTCTGCACCAGGCTTTGCCCTCTAGGGTCTGGAAAAAGAAAAGATCCCATTAACAGCTCACATGGAGAGAATTCTGAATCTCTTCTCTGTCTGGTCCCCATATTCCAGCGACTGGCTGCAAATCTGCAAATTTGAACTGTGCCGTACAGTGTTATGCCCTTAGGCCTGATGAGGGAATGATACGGCTCCTAAAAATTAGTCTTTTAGCACAGCAATCATCCCATACACTCAAGAAAAAAGGAATAAAAATCTTAATTCTTTCTAAGTGTGATCATTAGAAATGGTTAGATAATCTGAAATAGGCTAAAGTTAAAATAATGGAGACTTAGGGACTTTCTGGTGAAATACATTGCACAGAAAATTCTACCTTGTGGAAAAAGAAGTTGTCTGTGAGAAAAGTACTGTTTAGCTATGTCTCCTAATGTGAATTTTTTAAAAGAAAAATTATAGAATTGTTGAAATGTATTCCTGACCTTTCTGAAAGGAAATTAATCCCTTTTTCAGGAATTTTTTTATTATGAAATTTTAACATATACTGTTTCTTAAAAACTCTCTTGGACTGAATTTTTGTTCTAGTGTGGGATGGAAAAGAATTCAAAATATTGCTGCACATTTATGGAATAACAAAACAGATTCAACACAGTTGTTTTGAATGTCTAAGCTTTGTGATCATCTTCTGAGTAAAGAGAATAATTTTTCTTTTCAAGCAGACTGAATTATGACATCAGATTTCTTTATGCCTATTTGATAATTCTATTAAATGTTTTAAATGAAAAATAATTAATTCTAATAAATGCGTTCATTTTAATATTTAATATTTAATGTTAATTTTCTACCAGAGTCGTGAAGAAATTTCATGCCACTTAGTAGCATTTATTAATAGTCATGGAAGGATGAGTCATATGTTCATTTTACAGTTTTGTTAAGGGTTATTGTCTAGATTTGCACTCACTTAAAAATTTGTACTGAGTGATCGTGGTTTAAAAGCAATACATGTCTGAGCTAAAGATAAAACTCCTTAAAATCCAGCAAAGAACTTGGACTAGTCATGGAGTATGTGCCGTCTCTGCATGTTGTAGAGTTTCTGCTTCGGTCTGGATTAGGCATATATCATTTATGAATAAATCCAGAAGACCTGAGATGTTCTCAGCGTCATGTATCCCTGACCAGATTTATCTGAAAGATGCATATTTGTTAAGGAAACAAATTATTATTTAATGTACATATTATGTGTGTGTGTATATACATATATAAAGAAAGCAAGTATTATTATTATATTTCATGTATTCCACTTCTTGTAGTGTATACTTGAAAAAAAAAAAAAAGACTTCTTTTGCCTTCCAACATGATGAGGATAGTCAGGTCTGGTCCTGCATTGGAAAACTGGTTGATATTTCTGTTTAAGAAGCAAAGTAAATAAAACACAATCCCTGGAGTGGATACCTCTGCCATGTTTCCCTGGAAAGCTCTTAATTGGACAGAGGTGCCCTCTGTCCAGAGCCCAGCGATCAAGCACACATGGGGAATGAATTCCAGCAGACTTTATAGCCACCTCTGCACAATAACAATAAATAATGAAATAAATGCAGGGCACTTTTGCTGGTTGGTTCTCAAAGCAGTCTACAGACCATTTAAACAGTAGCGCATTGATTTTTCTCACCCTCGGAATACAGCGATCCTGTGTCAAAACATGGCTGCTGCTAAAAAGCACAGAGCGAAATTACAGAGTGTTTAGGACAGGAATTAATATTTGCGGTAAAAACTACAGGATATTTTTAAGGATGCAAAATATAAGTGTTATTGAATATGGACTACGTCTTTTTTGATGTATGTCTGTCGTTGCTGTTTGACTTTGGAGCCAGGAAAGAATTTTGCAGAAAATACCTGTATTATCAATCCTTATTCACTTAGCCAAGGGACTTGCTTTTTGGTGGTTGCCTTCCTCTTTTTTTATTATTTTTGGTACTGAACTATTTACATTGTGCATACCTACAGTGCAATCCATACCAATAGTTGAACCTGACCAAACATGGAGATGCAATTGTAGTACTGTTGGCCGAATCTGTTCATTGTATCCATCTAGCTGGGTACCAGTAGCAAACAAACAAGTACGGGAAGTACAAATGCCACAGAAAAGAGCCTGATCCCCAGCTGTGCTTGAACAGACTGCACTGAAGTCCCTGCTTTCAGAGCTTAGCTGCTCTTGGTACCTAAGCTGGGCTAATGGGAGTCACCTGGGCTCTGACATGATCGTGCTTCAACATAGCCCTCCTAAGGTTTGGGACTCCTTTACAGATGTTATTGCAAGCTGTCAGCTCTTCTCAAGGACTCTGAAGCTTTTTTTCAGTATGTCTGTTATACAAATGTATTTGTTTGTATTTGTTCAGCTTCAATGCAGGGGTTTTTTACTTTAGAACCTTGGTAGTTTTCATTCTTACACAACTATAATATTTCTTTCAGTGAGGCCAAACATGTAGTGATAATTTCCTTAGTTTTTATTTATCTTTTTCATGTGTATATGTGTGCATATCTATCTCAATCAGTTTATAGAAAGGTGTTCCAGTTTGTTTTTCAAAACACTCTTGCCAACAGTAACTTATAACTTTTCCTAAGTTCTGAGTGCTGCATAAAAATTTGAATTTTAGTACTTAATGATTTCTAGTACACCAGCATATTTTCCCTTGGCTCCTCCATACTGATGGGAGAAGGTTAAAAAACTTTACCGTGGTTTTATTTTTTAAAAATAAAGGGAACAAGAGTATCAAAAATTATTCCATCTTTCTTCTCTCCCTGCCCCATATTTCCCCTGAATCCTGAAAGAATATCTTTGATAATAATCATTGAATGTTCAGAAGTAATACATTTTAGATTCTTACTCTAGATAAAATTGAAAGATATTATCGATTTCCATTACCAGCAGTTTAAAGATGCAGGGTTTGGGTTATTTTATTCATGGTAAGCTGTAATGACAGTGTTAGAGGATCTACTGTGTGTTCAGTAGTGAGGAATGAGGCTCTGAATGTCTGGAAGTTTGGAAAAGTTCAGATGCCTCAAAATGCTTGGATTCCTCTCAAAATTTTTTCTTAGCTGTATAAATCTACCACCCAGCTCTCATCCTCTGAGGGATTAGCAAAAAAGCGCATTTATAAGACAAATAATTTGGGTGATGGAGAGAAATATGTTAGCAGTATATTTTTGATTCACATTTGAAAGTAGAATATTTCTCCCATTTCAGTAAGAATTCAGGGCTGCAAGTAGGTTCTTTCCAACAAACTTACAAAAGCCTTTTTCTTTCTGCAGGCATTTAGCCACACCACTGTGGGCTGTGATCTTGTCAGTTCTCATAAGCTACTAACACCCATGGTAACAAAATACTTTCCCTAGTTATGGGATGTACATTTCCATGAATTGGTTTGGTTCATCTCATTTATGGAGTGTTGAATCTTTTTTTTTTTTTGAAAACATGAAGACCATTGGAAGAATTTTGAGCAGTTTTCTCACTATTAAAATCTAGTTATATGAGCAGAAGCCATATCTTATAACTAATTCAGTGACAGCAAAAACAAATCAGGCAGAGATGTAGCCTGAAGGGCTGACAGCCTCTGTGGCTGTCCTGCTGAAGGAAGCTGACTAAATGAGAAATGATCAGGCCCAAAGCATGTAAAATGAGCTGGTATTTCATGGTACAAAAGTGTGCAACTCCTGCAACATAACTCAGCATCTGAGGCAGTAACGCCAGAAAAGACAACCTAAATGCAAACTTGCCTTCCTTTGCTACATAAGCAATTATCATTCAGGTGGATTTAAACGGGCTTTACAGCCTAGCTCATTTATGCAATGTGTTAATGTGGATTCCTTCTCCTGCCACTGAAAGGCAGCCACTTATGGACTGAACCATGGCCTGGGTTCAATAGCGCGTAGCAGCAGAGTGCAGCACGGCAGGCGCGGGGCACAGCCAACACCTCCAGCTGAAATCACCCAGAGAGCAGCAAGGGAGGATTTCCATTGCACAGTGTGTATTTAGAAAGGACATGCGGCTTGAGGTGGCTTGTGGCAGAAATTACCTGGGGTGGTTAGTGATCGGTGATTGGGATGATCTTCAACCTGAGCGTGGCTTAGAGGATGGCGCTGCCGTCCTGCAGCACTCCCCTGGCACTGCAGTGTGGTGGCGTAGCCTTGTGAGCCCCAAAGAAAAGGAAACTGGAGTATGTCGCCAGCACCACGAGCAGGAGCGGCTGAGTTTTCTCCTCTTAAACAGATTTTGCAAACATAAGTAGAGCTCAACATCTGAGTTCCCCTGACAACCCTTATTTTCATTTAGTAATATTTCAATTGGTAATACTTCTTTGAATAGGTGGGTTTTTAGAGAGAGATGCATTTGCTGCTCTGCAGCATTAGGTCTCTCTTCCTGTGAAAGCAAAGCATTATGAATGCAAAAGACTTTTCTAGCTAACACCATTGAGAGGATGGAAGTTCTGGTGGGAAAACTTCCAAGTGAAACTTTGGCTTCACTCAGCTGGAGTGGCACAGGCTCCATACTAACAGCACCTTTTTTTTTTTTGTCCCCCTCCCCTCTTGCGTTTTTCTTTTTTTTCTTTTTTTTAAACCACAAACTTCCCCGTGTCACAGCTCTGTGCAAATATTTCCCATATGTCAGCTGGCTGATCCAGTAATCACTTAGGGCTGGAGTGTAAGTTACACAAGTGGCAGAACGCACACAAATATCTGACTTGTACGATTCTGAAATTCAACAAGATTTAACTATGGCAAGTTGAACTGGTTTTAAATTAAAAACTTTCTGTTGATAGCTGTGTAGATTCAGTGCTAGAAGGGCTACTATTTTGTCTCCCACTTTATTCCTAGCCAATGTAGAATGCCTTGCTTGTGTTTTAATGGTGCCTTTCTTCCTGTTTGCTTTCTCCATTTACTTTCATTTCTATTCAGTGGCTGACATTATGTCATGAACTAGATTCTTTGGGTAGGAAATTATCTTTTTTGAACATCTAGACTGTGCGTGGCATTTTGTAAACTAATTAATAGCATATGCTAATGCTTATTCTATATCTGTTATACTGCTCCTGAGCAGCTGACTGTAATGTTTCAGACAAGGTAAAAGAGAGTATTTTGATTTTCTGGAATTCTTGGTGGATTTAAATTAATCTTTTCCTTCAAGATGGTAGGAGTGCACTTCTCAGCACAACACTGACTGAGGGTATGCTGGCATTCTTGGGAGGCAGAAGAAATATAATATATAAATCCAGTACCTTTGATTTATGTGACTTTTTAAAAATAAAAGCTTTTCAGAATAGAGTGCTTTGAGCAGCCTTGGCTACAGGTTTCCCTCTCCGCTCATGTGTGCGTGACCGTGTGCACAGCAGTGACTGGGCTGGGGGAGCTGGTGGGTGGCTCCCGGCTGTGGTACAGGGGGCAGAGCAGTGCCTGCTCCTAACTCTGCAACTGTGAGAAGCAAAACCTCTTGCTGATGGAGGCACGGTCTCCCAGCTCATCACCACTCTCCGTGTTACTCTCCCTGCACCCACAAAGATGTAGAAGTATCTTTGCAGGCACTTTTACTAACCAGTCTGTATGCTGACTGTGACAGTTCCTGTGCAGTGCTTGCCCCTTTCTCTCTTGTTTTCCTTTCCTTGGTTTTTTATTTTTTGTAGGTTTCTGAACTTTCTTTTTTGTTTGTTTTGTCTTACTTTACTCATTTTTTTTCCAGTTTCTTTTACTCCTGTCTCCCTCTTTTATTCCCCAATATTTTTTTTCCTTTGTAATACATGCAGGCATGGACATTGAAAGCTGTGGAAAAATAGAATAAAAATGTCTTTTACACTGGAGTTTTAATAGATGTATTTGTCCTTTGTCCCTCTTTCACAGTTGTATTGATCATAAAAGCATGTATTTTGCACTGAGCAACACTGTGAGTGAATGTAGCCTACAATATGTCATGAGCAGATTCAGCCACAAGGAGTGAAGTGCATGTTGTGTTATAGCTGGCAATAAAGAGGTTGTAAATGTGACATTTGAGTTAAATTGCTTAGCTACCATTTTTATGAGCCTTTCTTTTCTACTTTTCTTCTATTTTTGTTTCCTTGTGTCTGGAAGTAAAAATGGTGCAAGCTTTCTGTTTTTACTGGATTGTATAAAAGAATCAGTCATTAGAGGTAAGCTCTAACCTCATCCTCTAGATTTAGGAGGAAAAAGTCCAAGCCCAAGAGGCAGTGTGGTAGAATTTCCACATTTTCAGTCACAGTTGATATGACTTGGCTGAGCATGCTCCTGACAAGAACACCCACCAACATGGACCTCAACATGATGTGAATTTTTGAGTAAGTACGCAGATGCCTGCAGTCTTTCCTCCTCTGGAGACTGCCACAATCCAAGGAGTTAGTGAAATTGGCTCAGATAAGGATCGCCTAAGCCAAGCTGGCTGGTACCAGTAGACAAGGCTTGTTCTGTGCATCCCCAGGAAGATTTATGAGTAGTTCTGGAGCTTCTTTGGGGATGATTTTGCATTCAGGGGAGTTTTAAAATATGGGGAGAAGTGGAATTGCTCTGTGATTTTCCTTGGGAAGAGAGAAGAGCTATCACAGAGAACAGTAGTCCTTGATCATGCATGAAGGTGCAAACTGTTTCTCCCTGCACCTGCTGGGATAAAACTGACCTTAGATTTTTTTTTCCCCCAAGTTTCTTTTAATGTCAGTGTAGCAGCTCTGCAGAAATCATGTAAGAAAATTAATCACTTGTTCCATTCAGTTGGAAGGGGAAGAAGCAGAACAATTCTTGACCATACTTTCTAGCGCTCAGAATTATTCACTATAGTAATTATTTTGGGTCTTCGGGGTAATTTTAGGATCTCTTTATTTTCTGGCAAAAACTCACAGGGACAAAAATGGCTCTTGCCACACTGGTGCAGTGGCAACCACTGCAAAGCCAAGTGCTCCCCTGAGATGTGAAACTCAGCAGTTTCCCACTGAATGCTGGACCAGCTGTGGAAGGAGGAGGAATAAAAGGTGATATGAGTTAGATTTATGCTGATGTATGAGGTGAGTGTAGGCTTTTGCTTAGAAGTTGCTAGAAGGTCATGGTATTTTACCAACTGAGATTTATACATTTGAAAATGAACCTCCAAATGGGAATGTTTCCAAAGTCTAATAAAGCAGAGCTATGCTCATACACCGACCTTGGCAAGCCTGCAGGTAAGTTCCACAACTTCTACCACCTTATAAACACTAAGATAGGTTATACAGAAAAAACTATAGAGGCTCTATTTAGAGACTTATGGTAGCAAGTAGGCAGAAAAACTTCAAAACCACCAATTTAATTTATTGAAGGTCTCAACAGGAATATATAGGAAAAAATTCTGTCTTCCACTGCAAATATTCCCCCAGCAACCCAATCTACCTGCCAAGAGTACCCAGAATTTGGGGCAAGGGGTGGGGGAGCAATGTTAAACCTATTCAATAATACCACTAAGCAAAATCTGAAGGACGAACATGAACCTGGGTCTATATTTTACCTCATTAGCTCAGCAAGGAAGCCTATGGCTGAGAGGTTCTTCAAGCTGTACTTTGCTATTCATGTAGTTGTATATCATGGTTGTAGACAATACAAGAAAATACCCACTGGGACTAAAGTGCATTTTTTAAAGTTTTCCAGCCTGTCTCTGGTTTTTCATAAAGGTTTTTAAAAGTTTCTTTTGTGGATCCAAGTTGGGAAAACATGGGTGAGATCAAAAAGTTGTTCCTGATTCCAGCTAAAATGCAGTTAATGCCAGTTCAGGGTTCAGGATCTCCACTTCCAGGGAGACAGAGCATGACAGAAAAAATCCCCTCAGGCCAGTATTAGAGTCTGGACTGATCCAGGGCACAAAGCAGAGCAGTTTGAGGAAATGGGAACTCACATCAGCATCCTCCCAGCTTGCCAGTGCAGATGGGCACCATGGCTCTGCCTCTGCTTACTCTCTGCCACTCATGAGCTCTAGGAATTTCTAAAGGCTGATTTACGCTGACTTTGTGGCACAGCATAAAGAGGTCATGGTGAGTGATGGAATTATTTATTTGTACGATTGTGGAAAATTACAGAAATCACAGTCCTCCTAGCCATTTGTAATAATCTTGTATTAAACTATCAGTAAGTTTTTCATTAAATAATTTTTTTTTGTCATCAATATGGACAGTGGGGTTGAGTGCACTCTCAGCAAGTCTCCTGAAGACACCAAGCTGTGTAGTATGACTGACATGCTGAAGGGAAGGGATGCCATCCAGAGGGACCTTGACAGGCTTGAGAAGTGGGCCTGTGCAAACCTCGAAGTTCAGCAAGGCCAAATACAAGGTCTTGCAGCAGAGTCAGGGCAATCTCAAACACAAATACAGATTGGGTGGAAAATGGAAAGAAAGCAGCCCTGGGGAGAAGGATTTGGGGGTGTTAGCTGATGAGAAGCTCAACATGGCCCAGCAGTGTGTGCTCACAACCCAGAAAGCCAATGGTGTCCTGGGCTGCATCAAAAGACACATGTCCAGCAGGTCAAGGGAGGTGATTCTCCCCACGTGCTCCCCTCAGGTGAGACCTCACTTGGAGTACAACATCCAGCTCTGGGATCCCCAGCACAGGAAGGACATGGACCTGTTGGAGTGAGTCCAGAGGAGGGCCATGAAGATGATCAAGGGGCTAGAGCACCTCTCCTATAAAGACAGGCAGAGGGAGTTGAGGCTGATCAACCTCGAGAAGAGAAGGCTCTAGGGAGAACTTAAGAGCTGCTTCTAGTACCTAACGACAGCTTATAAGAAGCCTGGGGAGGGACTTTTTACAAGGGCATTAATATGTATTCATGGCTTTAAACTGAGAGAGGATAGGTATAAATTGGATATTAGGAAGAAATTTACTGTGAGGATGGTGAGACACTGGAACAGGTTGCATAGAGAAGTTCTGTATGCTCCATCTCTGGAGGTGTTCAAGACTAAGTTGGGTGAAGCTTTGAGCAACCTGGTCTAGCAGAAGGTGTCCCTGCCCATATCAGGGAGATTGGAATGGTCTTTAGAGATGATTTTAGATGATCTTTGAAGTCCTTTCCAACTCAAACCTTTCTATGATTCTATGATTTTTACAAGTGAATTTTTCCCTTGTATTGCCTTTCCAGGATCTGAAGAAGGGAAAATCATATTTTACATTAGTCAAACAAATAGTGTTTTAAATTTTAGTATATTTTATGATATGCTGTGTTTTTAGACTTTGTAAACCAAAGATGTACCTATACCTCTGGTATATTTCAATGTGAAAAGTACTAAAGGAGCTCTTTGAAATAGCTAGATACAGGTAATATCATTAGTGTGTTTGCATACAGCCTTCTGCTATAAAAAACTTGAAGAACTGCCCTCTTCATGGCCTTTCAGGTTCTATTTGCCAGAGACATAAAATATTTTAGTCTGAATAAGAGGTAGAGTGCACAATGTGATGTGAATAAACACATGTGCTCTTCGGAGCTGCCAGCATGTTCTGTATCAGCAGAACTGCTGAAGGGATGGAATTATGAACAGAGTCCCAACTTCAGGAATTTTTGTTACATTATAAAACTACTATGTATTTTTTCCTAATTTTTCCTTATTGTTTTCTAAAAGTTATTTTTTGTTAAATTTTTAATTTTGTGAATGGTACAGGGTGTCGCTCTCCAGCTTAGTGTATATTGTGTAGCTCTGTAGTACTTTAGTACTTTAGGACTGGGTTTAGTTTCTAGGACCGTATTTCACTATGCAAAACTGATTTGGTTTGTGGAGTCTTGCCAGTGCTACCCATAAAGTGGACTCTCACCTAACATAAACTTTTTAGGGGCTTATCCTACATCTGCAGTTTGTGATTTGTGGAACATACAGCCCATGTGCTGGGGGATGTATGGAACTCCCAGCTGGTTTCATTAATGTAGGTTTCCAGTTGTGTTTTGGAGATCTACTTTTGTCCATGTTGTGCAATGTTTTTGCAATGATTTTGACTCTCACAGCATCCAGTCTTTGAAATGGTGGAGTTTTTTTTTTCAAGAGTCATATTGTTGCTCATTCACCAGATATTGATCCCTCTCCTCTGGTGGGAAGGTCTGGCCTTCCAGTTTCATTAAATGGTATTTGGCACAGCAATTAGAAACGTTTTACATTTAAATGTAATTGGTCTCTCATGAAAACAGAGAATAGTACCAAAAATTTGTGCCTGTATTCCATACCTTTTAACAGAAAAGACCAAATCTTGCCTGTTTTGGTGTGTGGGGATTTTTATGTGTATTTTTTTTTAAAACTTTTATGTAAGTAATAAATCCACCTTTGAGTAGGACATCTTATCTTATTCCAATACTCACTCAGTCTTGCTGACCATATTGCCTCTGTATTTTGGGACTCAAACCTGAATATGTCTTTTTTCCAAACTGTGTGAATGTAAGCACTTAAATCTGTGTGGCCTTAAATCAGCCTCAGTGTGTGCCAGATGAGGCATCCTGGGACCATGCTATGTATCAGCACAGACCTGAGTTTGTCCCTCTCTGGAGGGAGGACCTGCCAGGTGCATTGCAATTGGAGCTCTCCTGTGATATTCTCATATGATTCTATGCCAGGCAGGTAAAGTGAATGTGGGGTCCTTCTAGAAGACTATCAGGGAGGTAAATGGGATATTTAGGCTAAATGTGTGAAGACTGGCCTTGCAGCATAGAGGATGCAGTGCTCTAAACAACAGCTTTGTGCTTTGGGTACTTAAAGTCAGACAAGGTTCTCTTTCAGGTTTTAGTGTATTTTTATATACATGCCTTTCTAATCTGCAACACAAGTTGCAGATTTATAATCAATAGGACTATTTTGTGAAATGCAGAGCAGAGGGATCTAAAGGCTGTGTTTTCTCACTTTTAATGATTTATTTAATTTCTATTTCCTCTCTGCAATACTTTTTCTCTGGAATTTGATGTAGTTTTTGTCTTTCCCTATGTTTTAACATTGTTTAAATATTATTATCATTACCTTATTATTAATGTGCAAGAGTATTTGCACATTATTTTCTCTCACTTCCACAAAATCCATGCTTCTTGACCAATACAGAATTTTATATATTTGCAGTTATATTATCTTTTTAAAGTATTTAAATCAGTGAGACCTAGTGTATTGTCAACAATTAATTTTGTAGGTCAGTTTGAACGTACTCTTAGAACACATCAACAAAGAGGCAGCAGCTTTGAACTGCATGGCTCGCTATGCCTCCTGCAATGCAGAATAGCATATACTAAAATTTCTGGAGCTACTTTTGTAGCTGTACATGTCCACTGTGGTTATAGTTCATTGAGTGTGCAAATCCCACATCATTAGACTGAACATTTGAAACCTTGGAGGTAAAAACCCCCATAGCTGTCATACTTTCCACCAGTTTTCTCACTTGTCTTTCTGATAAAGTACAAAATCTTTATATGTGCTTGAATATGCTATCTATAGAAATAGTTTTACCATGGAAGACAGGTATTCCAAGACTGAGAAAGCTAATTGCTCATGTCTTTGGAGATCAGGGAAGTCATTCTACTTTCTCTTCAAGGGTGCTTCTACATTAGTGATTTAGTGTTCTGGATGAGTGCTTTTGGTGCAAAGAGCCACTTTCCTGAAGATTGTGTGTGTAAGGAAAGTTGTGCTATTAACTGAAGCTGAGCAGCCTGTGATTGGGCACCATACTGTGTCTTATACTACTTGTATTATACCTGCAAGAAGTCATACATGGATTGAACTTTTGAAACACAGAGATTATAACTAATAATTACAGCTAATTAGTTTGCTATTAATGAGTAAGTTAAAACACTTGGAGAGTGGACTGAAAAACTTGTCAGCGCTTGTGAATGCAGTATAGGATGTCTTGGTGAAGCCATTTGACAATCTGCAACACTAAGTTCTTAGGAGTAAAAAAATATTTTCACAATTTTCGTATATCTGAAAGGTCATATCTAACTGTTCTTAACCTTTCTAACAAAATTAGAGAGAGATTAGAAAGAAAGCATTTGAGATGAGCAGGGGATGCTTTATGAAAAAGAATCATGGGGCAGGTTGAAGCTGTGAATGTGTCAGAAAGTTCAGACCTCCGACCGGGAAGCTGCTACTCAAACTTTATAATGAGAATCTTTTTCCCTGTCTTGACCTCTCTCCCCAGGTCTGGCATTTGGCTTTACAGCACGTTGGTCAGTTCTTCAGTCAGCATTTCCTTGAACATTTATGGCTCCACTTTAAAGGTGGAATTCTCATCCTGAAGATGATAATCCTTCATCATGTAAAATGACCATGCTGTAATAAGATCTTCTTGCAGGGGACAAATGTGTTATTAGGTGTCAGTCTGCAGGCTCAGGTCATCCGCCAGCTGTTATACTGCACAGGTTGTATTTTTTTGCAACATTTGGTGGAACATTTCAGGACTGTGGGATTATCTGAACCAGATGTGAAAAGGCATCTCCTTGACACAAGTGTGCAATTAGTCATAAGTGATTACCCATGACCCCTTATGTGCAAAGGGAGAGAAACTTAGGGTTAACTGCTGTCTGCACCTTAACTGAAGAGGGCTATAAAAGTTCCTCTTTTTAACTTCTCAGTCTTCAGCCAGTTTTCTACTTGTTCTTGCTTCTGAGATTTTTTCAGGGACATGTAAACCAGGAGAAACCCAGAAATCTCATTTGTACCTGAAAAATTGTAGCAGAAAGTCACTGAGAAAGAGACACCAGTCCTTGTTTTTCTGCACCTTTCTCTGCTGTTTATGGTTACAAAGTCAGTGTAATATCACAGTCCCTTCCCAGTGAAGGAACTGGATCTACTGGTCCAAGAGCAAGAAGCAAATGAAGGACATTCCTTTGACTAGAGAATCTTGCTCTTTTGTATGGAGTAGGACTATCATTTTGGGTTACCTCTGCTGTCTATAGTTCCAGTAACATGGCAAAGGGAGAAATATGAGACTCTCATGGGGCTCTACCTGTCAATATCCACACCTTGACTCGCTCTGGAAACCGGTAAGCAGTCAGCACAATTCCTAGACCACTGCTCAAATGCCATTTCTAAGAGCTAATACAGCCTAACTCAGTGTCTGAATAGATCTAAGTGGCAGCTCTATCCCAGTGTATTTGTAGGGCTCCTTGCACAGTGGGCTTCCTGTATCTACTGAGGTATAAGGATGTATCTGCTGAGATAGAAGAACGTACCTGCTGAGATATAAGAACATATCTGCTTTACGTTTGTTGACATAACTGAATAGATGACTTTATAACAAGTAGCAGAAATCTACTTACATAGTTGTGATGGCATTTGGAACCATGTGAAGCCTTTTATTATTTAGAGACAAATGGAAATCTCAAATGCTTTTGGCAAGTTACATATTAACTTACATTCTTTAGTTGATTTAATGATTTCCCATTGTAGGACTGGTGTTCATCTTTACCCATCCAGTGTGACTTCTTCCCTGTTTTCCCTCAATTATGTTTGTAGGCTATGAATTGGTCAGGAGTCTACATTTATTTATGAAAGAAGGGGCCACTGCTCTGACACAGTAAAAGAAAAAAAAAAAGGGTAGCTGGTGCTACATAAACTTTGAGCAGCAGGTGGAGATATAAACCCCCACAGGTTGCAAGCTGTTGTCATAGAAGGTAAAGGTAGTCGAAGATGACCAAATTGAATTGTGTTCTAGCTACTTTCTTCTCTTCAGCCAAATTGCCTCAGACTTATCAACACTGAGCTTTACTTGTTAGTTCCCATCCAAGTCGCTAACACAGTTGATGCAGACTGGGAGAACGTGGGGAAATCGAGTGGTACCATCTGCTTTCTGAGACACTGCGTGAAGGCAGAGCTGCTCCCTGGCTCTTTCAGAGGACCTGTGGACAAAGAGTCTGGGGCAAAACATGTCTCACATGAGATCTTTAACAGTAAGCATGAAAACTGCATATGAATGGCTTTGGAAAAGGAACAGGCCTTCACAATTTTTCCTGTGGTTGGTAATCTTCCTAACAGCACTGCAGATCTCAGAAGAAATCCCTGCTGTAGCATTAAACCTTCATCCACAGCCATGAGGATCAGTGCCCACAGACCAGATCATATCTCCTGTCCTATTTAGGTCAATAGCACATAGACAGTTAGGCCCTGTGAGAGTTGTCTCATCACAGTTACTTTTGTGGACAGTGGAAATTTGGATTGTCTGAATGGAGCGATGGTTTCTTAAGCATAGTGCCTTTATGGGAAATCAAGAGAGTGCCTTCCCTCAATGAGGTATTTAAAAGCTTTTAAAATACCAGTCTACCTCTTCTCCTCCTTCAGAGTGGGGTATAAACCACAGCTCGGCCAGTGAAGTCTTCCAGACAGTTTTGGGTTCCCAGTGTTGGCCAGGCTCAGACAGAGAAGCTTTGGCATTTCTTCCCCAGAGAAATTTTCCTTTCCTTCAACAGTGGTCAGTTCTTTTTGAATCTGCAGGATTTTAAGGAAGAAACATCTCAGTTTAGATTTAAGCATTTCATCATCTTTTTTGAAGGGTTTTTTTCTCCTTCAAGTGCTTACCATCAAGCTGGTCTGCATGTAACACATTTACTTCTGAGTTTTTGAGCACTGCCTGCACTGTAAAATTTAATGGACATCAAGGGAAGAATGTTTGTTGGTCAAACAACAATTTTTCAAGATTTATAGTTTCTATCACTCCTGGTTATGACCTTACCCTCCATCCCAGCCACCCCTCTCAGCATGTAGCTGAATTTTTCCAGTTTCATGGTACACTTGAAGTTTTTCAGAGTTCAGTATTCATACCAAGTCCTGACAAAGCGTTGAGTGTTCGCTGAATGTTCAGATAAATATTAGACCCCAGCATTGCCCTCCAGATGGAGGAAAAAAAAATCAAAACAACCTTTTGAGGTAAGGTCAACTTCATCCAATGCTTCTCTGTCAGCTGTGACAGCTCTGTCCTGATCCTTCTCTCTGCAGCTGAATGGCTCTGGATACAACCTGAACAGAAGATGGGCAGGGGTTGGTGACATCTGTGTGTGGACACAGTCTCTGGGCAGAAAGCGAAATGCTGTTCCAGCAATAAGGGATTAGCATGAATGAAAGAGAGCTCTGACTGCAATTTCCCTTTGGCAGCTGAGATACGTGCCTTACTTTGAAGGTGGAAGCCGGTCCATGGAAGCAAAATGGCCCTTTGCTCCCTTGCAGTGCGATACGTGCTGAAGTCTTGTGGGACCAGCACTCTTGTTTGGATTTCTGAATTCCTGCCAGATCAGGGCATTTAGTTTGGACCATAAGAGAAGTAGAAGCTGTTCATGGGGCTTTGGTCCAAATTTCCACACCATCTGCTGTATTTGTAGATCAATGCGGAGATTTGAGCCCGCTATAAAAGTAGAGGGAACAGAAAGTAATGTTTAATAAAGGAATTAAATGAACAGGAAAATTATGGAATGAACCCAAAAAGTGTCCATCCATGCTCCTGGGCATCATAAAGTAGGAAGGGAGTAGTGCTAAACAGAGAAAAAGGACAGGCAGAGGACTATGGAATACTAAAATCAAAAGTACAATCAAAGGTAAAATCAAGCCATTTTTCAGGGGTACAGTGAAGGTGATCAAGTCTTGATTACTCACCTGGAGTTAGAAGTTAAAACTAATGTCTTCTTTGGCAACTTCGGGCTACAGGTTCTGGAGACAGGGGTAGGAAATAGGAGTGTGGCTGCTCTGACACCCTGGTCTTGAACCAAGACAATGGGAGCAGCTCAAATCTCTTCTCTGGGACTGCTCCTGAAATTTCCAGAGTAAGCCCTTTGTGTGTCTGGTTGGAGAAAACCAGAATATGTCTAATGGGAAGAACATTATATTTCAGTGATGGGGCTGGCTGATATAAACATAAGATATAGGTAATGAATATTGTCATGTTTAATTAAGATTGGAAATTGGATAATTATCAAGAAATGCAATATAGTTATGTTTAATTGGGCAAAATATTATCTCTGTTACTCTTTTGAATCTCATTGCAGGAAATTGCTTTCAGATGAAATTATCATGCCCATTATTTTAATTGGAAAATAACTTTAAGAAGAAAGGTCTAGTCCTTCATAATAAAGGTAGTGTAAATTTTACAGTGGGGCTTAATAGCCAAAAAAGGGAAAATATTAATGGAAACATCTATATATCATTGCATAAAAGCCAAATCAGGAGCAGACTCATGGTTTTCCTTCTGAACACTTCCTTAATTGAAGTGATTTTCGCTGTCTTTCCAAAAAGATTAAGAACATGCTTCAAAATTTTAAGTTGCCAGAGTGGCAATGAGAGGTTTAAACATCATTAAATCCCTCTTAATACAAAAGAATGAGTAATACTATGTGCTGTGAAACCACAGAACGTGAATGATGACTGTATCACCTGGCACTGTCTCTTTAACTCAAGCCCTGCCACGTCTGAATGTGTGGGGTGTTTTTATTTTCCTGTCTTGGGGCTGCTGTTTCTCCCTTCCCCTCTCATCTATGTGAGTTTATTTTCCATTCTGTTTTTTGTTGTTTAGGTAGGTGCAGTAATGGCATTCCCAGGACAGCACTGGGAACCACTGCCTTCCTTTCTAGAATAGGAAAGCAAAAGCTATTTCAAAGCTGAAATCTGATTATGCAGAGCACCCTGCATTTGGGGCAAATTTTTGGGACGCTAAACATAAAACACTAACATGTATATTTCCTCCAATGGCCAAGGAGAGATATATATTAAACGATCTGATCTCTAATCCTTGGTATTAGATTATTTATTTGTTTTAGGCAATGAGGAATGTTATTTGATCTTTTGCTCACTGCCATTTGTCTTGCAGTCTACACTGCAGATGCACTGCGAAAAGATTATGTTCCTTCATCTCCCAAATAAGCTTTTTGTTTGTTTGTCATGGCTTTTGCACAGCTTTCAAGCCTGAATTTCTGTGTAGGCTTAGGTAAATTTTTGTCCTCCTTGAAGCTAAAGAACACAGTAACCTGCTTAAAAGAATCAAGCTATGAAAACACCCCCTTTTTCTTGTGTGCCAGTTAATCCACAAGATATTTAGGAGCCTGGTATCTAAGTGGATGGACACACCTTTGAAAGATAATAAAAATACTTGATAAAAGAAAAAAAATGAATGTAAAATACTTAAATGAGACCTTTAAAATGTTCTTTGCAACTTCTCAACACAGGATTTAGAAATTTTGTTAAATAAATACAGTAATGCATGCACACACATGTGTGGCTTTCTGAAAGAGATAGGACTTGAAAAATAATGTTACCTTTGTTGGTTGAAAACATTTAATGCACTCCCTTACATCTTCTTCATCTTTAACTCATTAATCCTTGCTACACTTCCCTCTACATTTTGTATGCAGAGACCTGAAGCAGGCAGATATTAAGGCCTGGGCTCATAAGGGAATGTCATGGCATAAACCTCCAATTATGCTGATATCAAGGGGACTTGAATGCCTATATGCCTGGGAACCTCTATGACCTGTGCTGCAATTCTTTTGTCCAAGGAAACACCATGAGCCTGGTTGGGGAGGAAATTGTAGCTGGGATTGCAGGGATGTCAGATCAGTGCTGTAGTCATTGGGCAGCATTTCTGTCTTCTGCCTTCTCCTTCTCCTTCACCTCTCAGTCCTCATGGGCTTTTGCTCATGGAATGCCCTACATGGTGAAGTTGTACCAACAGGATGAGACCTTTCAGCTTCCTGGACATTCAGGGCAGCTCTAGCTCAGTGTCTTCACTTTGCAAATAAGGTTCTCTATCAGGTACCTGCCATCCAGTTTTTGCCAAAAGCTACGACAGGAGGCCTAAGAGTAATGCAGAGCATTAGCTGTGGTACAAGTTTCAAATGTTGACTACTGCTGAGCTAGTGATCCTTTTTTCAAACAGCTTTGTGATTACCTTGTCCTTGTGCTTTCCACAATATTAAAGGTAAGTCATATGGTTTAATTCTGCAGTTGTTTTCTTTCTTATTTTTTAAGTTAATTTCCTTTTCAAATTTTCCTTTATCTCCACACTTTGTATGTGAAACCTGTCAGTTGCAGTTTACTCCTTTGCTCTGGCAGACTGTCACCTTAAAAATTATATGAATTCTACAATTCCCTGATTCTTAGCTAGGGAAGCACACAAAACGATGGTATTTTGGATTAGAAATCCCAACTGAAGCAACACCATTTCATTGTTTACTTAGATTAAGCTAAAAACATTTGTCATTAGGAACGCAAGAGGTAATTTCCTGCCAGAACACCAAAACCTTTGACATTTTTCCTTCAAAAATCCTTAAATGTGTGGTAGAGTATCAAAGCCTTTTCCCTGCCATCGTCAGAAAAGGTCAATGGTTTTTGACAGATGCATATTAGGCCTGACTTAATTATGACTGAGTGCCACAAAGTTTTATAACATCTGTTATCCAGTGACTAAAGAGTGTCTATAATTCTATTTTTTTAAAGGACTAGCAGATGAAAATGACAATTTCAGTTTGGAAATCTGAACTGGCAGGAGAAAAAAAGAAGCCTTTTTTTCCTGGAATATTTCTAGTAATTGCTATAATTTTGAAGCAACTCAAACATTAAAAATTCCCACACGTGGCCTTGACAAGGTCAGTGAGGCCTCAGTAACTTTTATGTTTCCTGCATGATCCCTACAGGTTAAAGTGAGGGCCTCACTGAAAAGAGGCCAGCCTGTGGAATAAAAGCCTTCCTATAGCCCTGAGGAGCAGCTGTTCCTGGGCTGCTATAACCACTCTCCAAAAAGCCTATTTTCACAACTCGAGCAAAAATCTACCTGCTAGATCATTAAAATGTCAGATTGACCAGGTCACACAAACCATTTCACAAATAAAGACCCTTGCTTGGGCTCCAGCATTCAAGAGGCTGAGTGTGACTGCCCTTTTTGGGCACAGCTCGTGGCTGTGTCAGTTTTAGGTTGGTATTGACCATAACGGTACTTAAACATCTTTTGCATAAAATAGTAGTAATCAACAAATCTGTATTGAACTTCATGGACTCTTTGCTGCCTTTCTTTGAAGAAAAATTGTTTTAAAGTCTTTAATTTTTTGATTTTTTTTTTTTTATTAGAGATTTTATTAATTACTCTTTTAGGAGAGCTGTAGTTTCAGGTTAAGATACTGACGTGAAGTTTTGGATACCACAGCGTAAGATATAAAGCTGTTATAAGGCATCCCAAGGAAGGCTACAGAGATGGTGAAAGCCTTTGAGGGGAACCTGTATGACGAGCAGCTGAGGTTGCTCAACTTGTTCAGCCCGGAGAAGAGGAGACTGAGAGGAAACCTCATTGCAGGTACAACTTCCTCGTGAGAGGGAGAGGAGGGTCAGGCACTGATCTCTTCTCTGTGGTGACCAGTGACAGGACCCCAAGGAAAGGTCTGAAGTTGTGTCAGGGGAGATTTAGGTTGGATATCAGAAAAAGGTTCTTCCGCCAGCGGGTGGTTGAGTGAGAAGTGGTCACAGCACCAAGCCTGGCAGAGTTCAAGAGGCTTTTGGTCAATATTCTCAGGCACGTGGTGTGATTCTTGAGGCCATGCTGTGCACTGCATGGAGCTGGATTTCGATGATCCTTGTGGGTCCCTTCCAACTCAGCATATTCTGGGGTTCTATTCAAGTGCCTTGTAGGTAAGGGCACGTTAGAAGCAAAGTCTAACCATTCGGCAGATTTCTCATGGTCTGTGATGCTCAGACAGTTTATGTTTCAAGTGCAGTGTTACATAAAGTATGCTCAAGCCTCAGTGTTTGCTCAGTGTTTGCTGCTGAGGCCTCAGGACTGCGTCTGCAGAGCACAGCACCCAGAACACTGAAACTGTTCATGACTCTGAGGCACATATTTGGGGCAATGTCGTGGCTGTGAATCATTGGAGGTTGTAGCCTGGTGGGAGTCAGTCTCCTCCCTCAGGTAATGAGTGACAGGACAGGAGGAAATTGGCTCCTGTTGTGCTTAGATTGAGTATTAGGAAGAAATTTCTCACTGGAAGGATGGTCAGATATTGGAATAGGGTGCCCAGGAAAGTAATGGAGTCACCCTTCTTGGAATTATTCAGAAGGCATATGAATGGGGAATTTGGGGATATGGTTTAGTGGTGAACACAGTGGCGCTGGGTTAACAGTTGGACTCTGTCTTAGAGGTATTTTCCAACCTCAATGATTCTATGAGTCCTAGTTATAGTGGCTGGGACCAGTTGATCGCTGTGTGGGTGTAACTGGAACTGTGTATTCTATACCCTCTCTGCCATTTATCATGAACTGTTAATGATGTATTGTTTGCAGCATTTTCCCAGGGCACACCTGATGCCTCAGGCTATGAACTGGGTGTGTGAGAAAACTGAGATAAGAGGGTTCCCTGTCTTCACACCAATGATTCCAGTGTGATAACTCCCCTCTGGGAATCATTAACACCTTCACACCCAACCTGAGGGGTCATGTCCGCTAATGGGCCATCAAGTAGACCAAAATATCCTGTGACTCACTGAGTAAATTGCCCATTGTGAAAACGCTCGCCCTGGGAGAGGTACTGGGCATTCCCATCTGAATCCAAGCATATATAAGCTTGGGGTTTGGGGACTTGGAGCACTCACTCATCAGATCGAGAGGAGGACCAGAACCTCAACAGGACTGCAACTCTCAACCAGACTGCGACCACCAACCTTCTGGAAGGAACACAGGTTTTCCTTTTCTTTTTGTTTTGGACTCAGGGGGACCACGTGGTGCTCAGCACAGGGGCTGGCAAGCACCATTCTGTTTGTGCCCCAGGGTGATGGGTTGTACAACTGGGTTTTGTGGGCTAAAACCAATTTTCCGTTGTATCGGTGTATTTAGTGTAAACGTTTTTTTTTTTTTTTAATTAAATTGTAGCTCTGTCTTCTAGCCTCTTTCAAGTTGGGTTCATTTCTCCTGCCAGTTTACCTTCAAACCAGCACACTATGATATAGTACAAGACAGCCAGGATTTACCAACTCCTTTCCATTTCTGGTCTTGTTCAGACCCACTTGTACTAGCCTGAGCAGCTGATTTGAACTCCAAGGCCCATGTTCGTTTACTCCAGCTCTAAACACCTAAACAAGGTACCTAAGATAGGAGCCTGGGCACTCACAAGCTTTTCAGCTCTCAGTGTAGAGAAAGAATAGTCAAGACAGGTAATGAAGCAGGTAATTAAGGTTTGGAAATACACACCTCTCAAAATGCTTAAGGCTCATTCGGGCTGCACCTATTTAAAACCTCTGAAATTTTAATCCCAGAATGGTGACCTGTGTTTGTCTTTCTCTGACCTTGAGGCTCGAGTCTTTATGAGATCAAACTTTACTTCACTGTTCTCCCAGGAAACTTTCTCTGTGTTTTCTGTTTGCATTTCTGAGTTAATCTTAACATTTGTAAATGTTGTTGTATATACAGAGAATCCCAATCTAGAAGCAATAATAGAATCTGAAACGCTGCACATATTTCAAGATTTGGGAGATGGAAACTTTTCTGTTGACTAGAAACACACATTTATTACTCAGCAAATCACAAGTAATTTTTCTAAGTGGTAAGTTCAGAAGCTAAGAACTAATGGAGTGACATTTGAGGGAAATTATAGACCATTTTAGAACTGCTGGAAAATTAATCAGATCTTGCTTCATTTGTCATGTATGTACAAAAGCTGCTATACATTATTATGCCCATGCTGTTCTGCTCTAGAGTGCCCTAAGTGGGGATGACTTTGATTAGTTCCTTTTCCTGACAGACAAATACTGAGCTGCTACTTAGTTTGAACAGTTTTCTTATTCGTACAGATCTCTCAGTAGCTATAGTTGAAATGAAAATGAAATATTAGAAAGTTTACTACAAAGTAAAAAGAATGGGGTTTAGTGAAGTAGCTAAAGGGAATAAAGAGATTAAGATTTACTACTGACTGGAGAATTTCTTTAATTTGTCTGGATGATCTTAAAGGATCCCAGAATTAGTACTCCATTTGTTTGTTAATCTATTGTGTGGCAACTACTATTATGTTGTAAGCATTAACTTTTAGTTGCTATTTGTGATTCCTAAACCCCTTATTGAAACTTATTTTGTACCTTTTTTAGACCATCACAAAGAGCAACCAGGATGCTGTGTACTAAATGGTTTTTTGCAAATGCTGAAAAGAAACTGCCATAGGAGGGCAGACTCAAGGTACTGTTTCTATGTCTGTTAGTATTCCCATTTGCTGCAACAACGCCAATCAAGATTGAATCTCACTGGAAAGACCGGACCATTAATCTTGGCTGTTTGGACTGGGATAAACTATGGGATAAAAATAAAAGCACAAATATAACAGATGGCGACAGTAGTGCAGAGAAAAATGTCTTCAATATTTTTACTAATTTTGCAAGCATTTCCATAATTACTCACTTTGGGTTTTACACTTATTTGTTGTCTATGTTTGAATAAAGGTCTGTTATGCTATTAGGAGAACAAACTGGATTTTCAATTGTTTGGTTTTGTTTCTTGTTTGAGACAAGGAAAGGGCTGAAGACTGTGCACAAGGCGGGAGTCTATGACTCCTGACTGCAGGAGCTACTGATAACATCATTCAGGCAGGGTGAGATGCAGATCCTGATTTGCCTTTGGATGTTGATGAATTCTGGCCCACTTGAAGCCTAAGAGAAAATCCTTACCCACTTAAATGGAGTCAGAGACTTTAGATGTGGGTGGCTGTTAATGATTTCTTTCATCCATTCTTTTCTCTTGTTTACACTACTGTACATTTTTGTTTCTACTGGCAGTGTTGAACAGCTGATTTTCAGTCTGACCAGTTTTGTTTCAGAAGACTGTTATCTATGAGTGGGATAAGAGTGAAAGAATACATTATGTTACAGGTGGCATGGGCTATGTATGTCAGGCCTCTATTCTTAGGACCAGGGTCAGAACTGAGGTTGTAGATTAATTGTGTCACAAGGTGTCAGAAAATATTCCACAAATAAACAGAACATGGTTAACTCAACACTATGAATTTATAGAAAGTCTAAATTATATCCTTAAAATAACATGATTATTGCTAAGTTCTAGCCTGAAGCTAAACTGGGGTTCTACTTTGAATGAAGGAGCTCCCAACTGGCAGGAACTTAAAAGGTAACTTAATATGCTGCACTACTAGAAATATAACAGATTGCTTATTGAGACATGTTTAAAACAGAGAATGTAGAATATTTTTCTGATCTCACTGATACGTATTTCTACAAATAACACCAGAGACAAGTGAAATCTGGTTTATGGTTCGCAAGAAATCAACTGGACAAGGCCAGAGTTTCAGTTTGAGCAGTTCTACATATACAGAGGACTCCCAGCAGAATCTTTAAAAATAAGCATACGCTTCCCCAATGACATCATATTTTTGTTATCTGCATTGTACCATAGCAAGTTTTTTTTAAAATAAAAGACAAAGAGAGCTACAGAAAAGTTAGACACCATAACATTTCAGTTTAGTTCTGTTTATTCCAATGACTACATTTAAAATATTTTGATTAAGTAATGGTGTAGTTAAAAAGCAGGGATGGTGAGTACTTCCAGGGCTAAAAAACATGTAAACTAGTGCAGAAATTGGACTTAATGCTTTATTTTCCCTACAGATTATAGAGAAGATATCCATATACCTGCTCACTGAAGTATTTAAGGGGAAGTAGCCCCCTTAGAGGTTAATCTTTTAGTTGTCAGTTAAATCTCTAGTTTTATTTTTAGTTCTGTTGTAGGCACGTTAGGGTTGTTCCTGTTTATCCAGTATGCTTGATGGAATGAGAAAATAATAGACAAGAATAAAGAAATTATGTGCGTTAACTTTAGGCTATTTCATGTGAAATAGCAGATAAATTATTTCAGGTTTTAATGGTCACATCTGATATTTAGAGTCTGTCTGTGTGCTTATAAATTCCCTTTGTCATGAGTAGAGACTTTGCTTCTGCAATATCTCTGGGTTTGTTATCTGTATCCATACTAAACACATGTGAAGGTGAAAGGTTTCTCCAGCGTGAGCTGAACCTTCCCGTTCTGTGGCTGATGGGCAGGAAGAGCTCATTTCATTTAAGACGTATGCTGTCTCTAATGAAAATCTGCGAATGAAATTTGGTATCAGTGGCTAAACCACAGGTTTTCATCTGGTTTAGCTTTTATTTCTCGATTGCCAAAAGAAGTTAGACTGTTCTGGATGATTCAATTTCAAAATTTATGAAATATATCCCACCCCTCATTTTTATGATCATTAGAAACATGATCATAAAAAAGCTTGTACCTGTTTCTTCTGGCTTTGAGCACTGTGTTTCTTTTTAAGATCCTTTTGAAAGGGATGAACATAATGGGACTATATACTTAAGAAGAGATGCACCTATGGTGTAGGACACAATGAAGCCTTGCTTTGAGTTGTATGAGAAGGTGTTGATATAGAGAGATATTCAGAAATGCTGTCTAGAGCCCTACAGCTCTGTATGGACCGTCATAGTTTATGACCTGTTCACAAGGATTGATTTTCACAGCCAATGCACAGACTGCATAAAACATCCATGCCCAGCTGTACATCAGCCCAGGATCTGAGTCTGCAACGCTATTATCATTTCAGCTGCTTCTACTCAGATAACATCAGCTCACATAAATCAGCCATGTCCCTATTGTCAATGCAGTTACACCAAGGGATGCCACCTAAGACTCAGCTATCAAGTATGTGGCACTTCAATAACATTATCCTCTGTGTATACTAACTGCTATTACCACAGTCCCCTGTAGATCAGGTTAGTTTAAATGAAACTTTTACTCTTGAGCATCAAAATCATAGTTCTCTGCCTAGTGTGAGGCAGAACTTACCCATCTGTCGATAGCCTTCCTTGTAAAATAGGTTGAGGCATTAGGGGAGGCATTAATCTTTTCCAGAGGCAGATTTGCATTTGGATCCAAAGGTTTTAGAAGGTACTTGCGGGTGCTGCATGAAGGAGCAATATATAAAATTTCACAGTGTTCCCCTTGACTTGCATCTTCACTTCTCTATCAGCTTATGCAAGAGGAAAACCCAAGTGAGCTGAAGAGGAACTGCAAGTGCAAAGTTCATGTCAGAATTTTCCTGGTACGAGCTCAGCTTATAGGGTTATAGAGACAAGGGTAAATAGGGAGACAGAGCAAACTTTAACCAGGAATCACTGCTGTCCTAATGATTCATTCCAGGCCATCCACTGGTGTAACACAGTATTTCCATCTGCTGCTTTCATTGGAAGTTGTGCTTGGCATGACTGCACTTTTAAGAGCATTTGGACAAATAAATAACATCTCTCTTCGTTATTTATTTGCCTTCAAATTTTAATCAGTATTTGTGTAATCAGTAGTAATTTACTACATTCCGATTCAAAGAAATTGGCGCAGTGTTTATACATAATCACCCAATGTAGCTGTTTTATTTAAGTACTGGGTTCTAAATACACATAAATTCAGCAATTATCACTGGAACAAATTTTAGACTTTGAAGTGAATTATACAAGGAGGAGTTTTCTGTAGTTGAAATTGGAAAAACAAACTCCATTTGCCCAGCTGAGGAATCTGTCTGTGACTTTTATGCACTTGCACTTGGTGTTTGATTTTTGAGTGAAAAATGTATAAAATTTTAGGAAGGCTTTCAAATGACAAAATGCAGGGCTTCCCTCAGCTGCATGTAAGTGCACTGTTTGGGTTGTGAGGTTACAAAATATGCCTTTTCCTTTGATTGATTTTCCTTCTACATAAAACAGCTAAACCGAATAAGAATACTAAATCAACTGCTGATAGTATTTTAGCCTTGTTTTCTGCCCTGGGCTCAGTAGGTGTGGGCATCTTTGCCCATGGTGTCCGGGGCTCTTTGTTAAATCTTTCTAATACAGTTTAAAAGGACAAGCCTACAAGGACTGAGCTGGAACAGATGTGAGTGAGTTCTCTGCCACTTTGCACTGGAGCAGCTCAGGCATATACGTCTTTATGCTGTGGTTGGTTAGATCTGGGAATAAAGTGCCAAAGTCAGCAGCTGAAATAAGTAGAGTAAATCAAGTTAAGAGGACAACATTTTGGAAAAGGAGGCAATACGGGGTAAAACCATTACCTACAAGTTCAGGGTTAAGATGATGAGATATAAATTGACTGGTATTTCCAGGGTTTATAAGGGCAGACCCTGGTATGTGACATCATCATCTGGCAGCTTTTCATGTTGCCCTGTGCCTACTTGGGCTGCTGGAATGTCACAGACCCTCATTTCCCTTCGAAATTTACAGGAATTTTATCTGAACAGTCCATGAAGGATCAGATCCTTTATAACACTTAAAAACTCTTATGATGGTCATAGGTCACTGTTGCTAATGATCATAAGTTACATTCATGTGGACATCTAGTGTAAATGGGTTTCTGGCTTTGCAAGACACAGGAGCTTGCAATAACCTGGGTTTAATGCAAATTCCTAACTAAGCATACATATTTCTGATTGAGTGGTTAGATTATTTTGTTCCCAACTGACTCAAATTTGGCTACAAATTAGCTACGTTTCAATCAAGGCAAGCCATTTATTCTAAATTAATGTGTTTATAGTCTCACCTTAGGTTTAATTGGTGCAGTCTGTAAAGCATTAAAATGATTGCTATTTAACAAATCTAGGAAAAGTAGTATTAATCTTCACAGTGAGACTTTTAATCTTGCATGATGTAAAGATGAGTGCCATGGTTTAACCCCAGCTGGCAACTCAACCCCACACAGCCGCTTGCTCATTACCCCCACAGCAGGATGGGGGACAGAATCAGAAAAGTAAAATGAGAACACTCATAGGTTGAGATAAAGTCAGTGTAGTAGGGAAAGCAGAAGCCACTCACATAAGGAAAGTGTGATACAAGAGCCTCAGATATGAGTAAATTACTTCCCTTACCACTCCAACCTACATTGTGAGTTGTCTGTTCATGCAGATTTTACTCAGCAGCTCTTTGGTGGTCTGGAAGATTTCTCTCTCCCACTGTGGAGATAGAGGTGGTTGGGAGCAAGCAGCTCTCCACCACAGAACTGCCTGCAAATATGCTTCATTCCTGATTCCTGGGGAGACAAGAGACAAGAGAAGCTAACAAAAGACCCAGATGTTCTCCTACTCAGAACCCAGTTTGAGGGTCGTTTGTAGAAATAAAGACAAAGTATTTCACAACTTTCAGGAGTGAGAACTCTGGTGGGTTGAATATTCAAGACCAGAAGACAAGAGTTTCATCAATCTCTCTGTACCCTTGTCCTTAAGTTTATGAAGAACATAAGAAACCCAGACCCAGGAGGAATTAATGAGTGAACAGAGTGATTCAGTGCTTTTACAGGGCTCTGCTGTTCAGCCATTTTTAAAGGGACTTAAAAGCTTTTACCAGTTTGTTTTCATTCTCCCTTTTTTGTTTGTTTGGTTTTGGTGTTTTGTTTTTGTTTGTTTGTTTTTCCTTGAAGAAAGGAACTGTATCCAGTTATGGGATTATGCTTTCTGAATGCCATCATGGACAAGAGCAGGAATATTCCAAGGCTTGGTGCAACTGGCTGTGGAGAGATAAGCTCATGTATCTTATCATCTGCTGCCTGTGACATATGCAAGGGAGAAACTGGAAAATCTAAACATGCATCTGAAAGGCTGCAAAATCAGCAGCGCACACTGTAGTTATCAAAGTCTCTTCATACAGTGTGTGTCAGATTGCCCATCACTGTCATCATGGTAGTGGCTCCTAAGTGCTGCAATAGGATTCATAATATGGTATAGGATTAAAATAAGGAATTATGCTAAGGAATTGGTGTATCTTTTCAAAATTATTAGCCATAGTTGGAAACATAGCTGAAAGCAAGACTGTCTTAATATAAAATATTGCCAGAACTAACTTTGATTTCTTAAGACTAGATGATGATTGTTTGATCATTTTATAAAAAAAANAAAAAAAAAAAAGTCTAGGTGTCAAAGAGTTTCCTTATGTCTAAACAAGTGTTATTAACTTCAATTATGCCTGCCAGGTGGAGAACTGTGCAGTTCTTTTACCATGTTTCAAAATATTTCATTTAGACATTTTGGAAAAACATACATTCCTATTCATAACCCCTGTTACTGTTCTGATTTATAGGTTCTGCTCCACTGTAAATCATTCAAAATGAAAAAATTAAATTTTATGGCATCAAACTTATGTGGCATCGTGCCTGAGCAAAGGGCAGAAGGAATGTGATTATTATACTGCCAATTACTATTGAACTTGATTTCTTTTTAACAGATGGCTGAGATGCACATATAGAGAAATGTGGAGTATACTTCTTCTTTATTTGGGCTTTGAATTAAAAATAAAGCACTCTCTTCAATAATTTTTTCCAGTTGTTTATAAAACTTTGACTGCTAAGTAATTTTTTTCCCTTTTAAACTATACAAATATTTGCAACTGAGACACAGAAAATTTTGGGTTCAGGCCATGCACTTAATTGCTGTGGATGGTTAAATGTATCATTCATTTAACTTGACAGGCTCTTGGAGAAAAAAGGGTCACAATGTCAGAAGTGGCATAGGGAAAAGTGTGAAATCTTATAATTTTTTAAGTGGAGAAAGAATCTTGGAATATATTAAAATTATGGCCTGTGTTATCTAGTGAGGAAGAGATTTTGGCTGAGGGGATGTGATATTGCATTCTTAAAAGTTCTATATTCTTTGCTTTTCCTGTTCTCTAGTAGAATTTATCAATGCCAGTGAATACTACTGACCTGGCATGATTCCTGGCTCTGAAGTGGTTCCTTTTTTGGCAGAAGAAATTTCTGCTCCAGTTTCTGAGGGTTTCCTGTAGGGCATGATGGCATTGTAGGCTTAGATGTACCTTTAACTGATGCAACAATGCAGGAACTGGTTTTAAAATCTAGTTGAGCTAACAGAGCAATTCTTAGAGAATGCAACTCAGTACTTCCCAGTGGTATACTTTTCAGATATTCACAGATTTGAAACACCAGGAGACAGGACTGAAAGTCTTGAAATGATGAAGGGTCATCTTAGAAATGTGGAAATGTGTACCTGGTCATATCTCAGAATTCTCTCCTGCCACAAAGACTCTTGTTTTAATGAGCTTCCCTTAGCTTTAGCTGGGAAATCTGTCCATCACCTTCTCCTGCATTTCTCAGCCCAGCCAAATCCCCTAAATATATGGGTGCATCCTTAGGACCATACAGTCACATGAAAATCTGTCACAGCCTTTGAGAGATGCTGTCTACATTTCTATCACCTGATAGGCACAGTCTTTGTCATGTAAGAGATGACCCAGGGCCCTTGAGCACGTCCATAGCAGAAATTCCTGACTTCTGATATATAAGATATAAAAGGCAGCCCCTAGTGACAGCACTGCACCCCTCTCTGCACCAGTCATCAACCCCTACTCTTTCCACATGATTGTGGACAGTCTTTCAAATCTGGACGATATTTTGACTTTTATTAAAAAAACCCCAAACCTACTGAATACTCTGTAAAAAATTCAGGAAAGCATACTGCCAGAAAGGAAGAATTGCTGAGCTTTGTCTTCATTTGTCTCTGTTAAATTAATACAATCAAATTAGTTGTGTCTGATTTTTTAGATATGTTCAGGTTATATGACTGTGATTTTCTGGATATGTGTGATTCCATGTATTACTTATGTTAATAGAGACATTTGCTGTCTTTTGTAGCATGTATGATTTTAACTCACCTTGATTACATGTAGGTTTCTTTGAAATACCTGTTAAACCTTATGTATAAAATGAAAAGGATATTGAACTAGCTGATCTCCATGTTGTATGTAACAAAAACAATATAAATGTTAACAACATTCCCTTTAAATACAGAATCAGCTATATTAAGTACCTTGGGGTTAAGATTTTAACTTCCTTAGATTTATGGTGAGAATTAAAACGTCTCTTGTTACATTTGTAAACATAGAGCTCGTTAGATGAAGGGAGTCTCCTTTATCATTAATAGGTCACATTAATGTGATAAAAATGTCTGCACTCTCAATAAATTTTATTCTTATTTTAAGCAGTTACCACGTAAAGTGTTTATCCTTCAAAACTCTCAATAGCACTTTTATATCCTCCAATGGAAATAATAAAGAGGAAAGAATGAGAAGAAACAAATTAATCCTCCCCTAGGAAACATGAAGACTAGCACTGCCAGTTTTTAAGCTGTTGCATTGATTTGCTAAGCTTAAAAATTTACTTCTCTCTTTCCATATTATAAATGGGGCAATTAGATTCAAAATTGCCTTCTAGGAAACACCTTTGTATAAGGGACCTTCCATTGCTCTGTTAGCAAGAATGGGCATTTCTGGAAGATGAAGAAAGAGTGAGTCTTATTTGTTTTTGGACATGTTGATTATCATAACACCATAGAATGCAGGAAAGACAAAACTGGACAAGGTGCTGTGCCCATGTAGACCTGACTATGAAAGTGATGACTCACAAACCTTTTCCTCAAAAGTACTATCTTTCTGAAAACTTGGCCATATTACATTATTTTTATTGATTCCAGTCTAGTTTCATTTAGAGTAAATGCCAAGTTTCCTAATGGACACAAACAGAAGAGTTGTCAAACCCTGTGTTGTCTAGGCAGGAACTCACAAGGTCTAAATCCAAAACATTCACAGATTTAGGGAGAATTTATTGGTGGTCTGCAGAGAGCAGACTGTGTGGGATTTATTCTTGGTTTCTAGCTGCTGTTGCATGTGTTCAATTCATTCACTGAGAAATGAAAGTGTTCTGTGGAGTTATAAAGTTATCTGGAAGCAAGGGGCAGTGGCATGTAAGATAAGGACTAAAAAAACAATAGCCAGGCGTATGGTAAGATCTAAAACTGCTGTGGAAAATGAACATTGTTCAGAGTAGTGAATGAATCGAAGGGATAAAATAGGCATGGCAGAAGACTGAGCTTTCAAGGACAGCATGGAGGCAGGATGAGTGAGGAAAAGGAACAATGATGTCTATGGGAATGAGTCAATTCATGTGTGTATCTGTATGGGTATGTGAGCGTGCATGAGAGGCAGTGAAAATAACAGGAGAGGACTGACTTTCTGGCTCCTCCCTCTCCCCCTCACCCCGCGAAAAAAAAAAAAATTATATTCTAATGTTCATGTTACACTATACTGAAACATAGCATCAAATTTCATTATGTAGTTTGTTTACTTCAGCAATGCCTTATTACATGTCTGCAGAATGGAGCCTGGAGAAAATATCTTCCTTGGACATGGCTATGATAGTAGATCATCTGATAGAGGAGAAATTCTCATTTCCTAGAAAAGGTAAAGCAAATGGAGGTTTATTACAGGATTTTTTCCTTGGAATGTTGCCTAAAGCATTTCTTCTCAAAAGAGCATTGGACTTCTCCATTTGGTTGTGGTCATGTGCTTTAAAAATGCTAAGGGAAGCATAAGGCAGTAACATAATTTTTTTTTTTTTCTTCAATTTGGAGTATTAAATGCCAAAGGAAAGAGTGATGTCTCATTAATCACCACGACCTTAAATGTCTGGGCTTACAGAAGTCAAAACCAAGTCAAATGCAGGAGTTAGTCTTGCTGAGAGTCTTTTATCAAAGCTGGGATCCTCTCCTGCTGACCCAGAAAAGATTCTTTGGACTATCTGGTAGAACCAGTAGTATATGGGACAGTAATTAAAACAAATATAAATACTTTCTCAAGAGGTAGATGCCTACTTAGTATTCAGGATTTAACAGGTAACACTGTAGACTACCATTCCCATTAACTTTTGGTGATCTTGAATAGATTAGGACCTGGCTGTAGCATTCACATGGCTTTGCTGTGGCTGTTCTTGCAATGGGCAAGTCTCTGCAGCCGACTGCCTGCAGGACAAACCCAGTGGCTGTCTCTGCATGGAGGTCCTTGTGTGGAGGGGCACACGGGGCACATGATGGGTGCACACCCCAAGGAACTCCGGGGGGGGACACAGGTTCTCATGACGCCCCAGGATGGCTGGAGGAAGGACTTCTTTCTTTGCATAGGGGTGTCCATGGAGGAACGACAAGTCCTCTCAGGCTAGATTTGGAGATAATTCATTTTCCTCATTGAGAAGCTTTGCTAAGCCACTGCATGAACTGTGAAATAGAGTCAAGTCTCCCATTTGGATTCTCTGTCAGTGGATATGAGGAGGAAAGGAGTGGAGATCAGAAGTACCAGAGACCATGGAGGAACTCCCTTCAGCACCATTGACTGTGCTGCTGGATATTTGACCCTATTATCTCTAAATCCTCTCCAAAACTGATGTCGAGCAGCAACATTAAGAAGTCCGGCAATAGCAGCAAGTTTGGAGCAGAGAAAGTGGCACAGTGCAAGTGGGCACAGAAAGATGTTGTTAAGTTAGATTTCACTTTGATATGCTGATTTATTTTTAAAATTTTCTTTGAGAAAAAAGTGCATAATATTGATAGTAGGAAATTTTTTATCCCAATAGTAGGAAACCAGGTTTGTAATTAAGAATAAGAATAAGGTTTAGTAGAAAGACCTTTCTCATAGTGGAAAATAAACATTTAAGGGAAGAACTTGAAATACAGGCAGATCAAAATTTTAGAGTGGTCCTAATAAAGATGGAAGAATTACCTGCACAAAATAGTAACCATACTCCCAGTCTGCAGCCAGGAAAATGATTAGTTGCTATTGAGTTTGGAAGAATAAGAACCTTTGGCAATATAACAGCGAAAAAATACATTTTAAAATACAAAAGAATACATGGAAAACATTTTTTTTATCTAGGGAACTAGAAATAATACACCTGCAAGTATAATGAATGGCATAATATTGGCACTGCATGGGGCATTGAGCAATTTGTACCACAGTAATAGGTTCTTTCTTGCTATTAATCTGAAATAAAATAAACATCTATTCCAATTCCTTGTTGTATTTCTGGCTCTCATTTATTGTTCACCAACTCTTTTCCTTTGTGTTTTGTCTTTGCCAGCTCTTTCTGTTCCTCTTATGTTTCTTGTCCGTTCTCTTGGCTGTTTCCCTGGCTGTGCTCCATCTCCTTAGGTTACCTTCAAAAAAAGAAAGAAAAAAAAAAAGAAAAAAAAAAAAAAAAAAAAAAAAAAAAAAAAAAAGAAAAAAGAGTGCTTCATGTTCTGAACTACAAAAGCAGTCAAACATGTACCAGAATGTGGTTTGATTCATGGATGGTTTTTCTTTAAAAAAACACTAAGTAGCAAATACTGGCTTGTAAGAGACTGTTGTGTGATCTGAGTAGCACAAGGGAATTCAATAATACATTTCATATATCAGATGGTTATGTTCTTGAAACTCTGAATTAAGAAAAACAATCAAACAGGACATAAAAAAAATCCTTGTTTTTTCTTTTTGAAATTTATACTTTGGACTCATTCTCTTGCTCTGAGCCCTTGCCTACTCTTGGTATTGTAGCAATAAGGTTTTACTTCTTCAGTTTTTACACATACTGTTTTCTATTGCTTATTCCCTTCAACACCAAGGAAACTCATTGCTTTGTCTCCCTCCATCCCCATTACTGATTGAACACTATCTGGATGATTCCCTGCGGTAAAGGGTGCTGCAGGATCACTACCATACACAGTGTGAATGTATGTCCTTCTTGTACAGTACTGCTGTGTCTCAGATTATATGAAAAAATTACCAGAAGTCACCAAACTGAGGCTGCTCTTCTAACCTTGGAATCAAGATAGTAAAATGAGAGCCAGCTCAGGTACAATGTAGTATTAGTTAGCGCATTGCTGACTCAAGGCTGACGAGTGCCAATGAAAATCAAAAAGCAATGTCTACACCAGGCAGAAGTAAATGCGGGGTAATACATAGTTCATCCGGCTAGGCTCTTCTGAGCCTTTAAAGAATCTGAATTTCTTCTTTTCCAGATAACCATACCAGCAATTGCATGCATGAAGGGAGATCAAGTAGCTGGGTTTTGTTTTAAAATATTTCTCCATATTTTGATAATTCATTGTTACTAATATTCTTCAGTTTGGTCCCCGGGCCAAGAAAAAGCACTCTGTATGTGTTATACCCTCACGTATGACATTTACACACTGGAGTCCCTTGCAGTTGACAGCTCCATTTCAAGGCTCTGCACCCTGAAAGGTGCTGAGCCACCGTGCAGTCCTGAGCTGGTAAGACCTCAGTCTTCTTCCATTTTCTGAAACCCGAGGCTGTGCCATAAGCAAGTACACTGTCAACAAAGCACTGACTCCTAAGCAATCACTTCATAGGCACACACCACGCGAGGACAGCCTTAAGGACTTTCTATCTAGTGCATATGGTATTACAGAGTCAAAACAAACTCAAGTTCCTTGGTCTGTGGTTGCACAGTTGTTTCAGTCAATAGATAGAAAAATACAGTTTTCGGAATGGGAGTCATACTGTATTAGTCTGGTAAATCCCAGTGTTATGCTACAAAAGAAAAACAATGTACTTGTTATTTTTGGAGGTTTAAGGAGATTGACATACCCTCGGATACAATGGTACTTTTCAGCTATTAATGCTTCTAAAACTCATTGAAAATAGTATTCAAATCCAAGAAAGATTACATTGTGTTCTGCATGTATTAAACAATGTTCTGGGGCTACAATCAAGGACACAAATTCTTTTATTCTTAATTAAAACAAAAAAAGTTAAAAGGATTAGGTTCAGAGCTGTGTAATATTTGCTTGAGTGAACCAAATGAACAAGAAGGAAATGTTGAACAGAAAATGAAAACATTCATCTCTGTTTTATGACAAAATTCAGACAGCTGCAGATTAGCAGGAGGCACAGTAGACAAAGAAGTTAAATATCTAAGTAATTATAATTGTGCCACCATCACAGATTAAATTAAAAATTATAAGGAGATTCCTTAAGGGGAAACCAGCGAAACAAGAGCAGGCATTAAAACAAAATCATAGGGCTATCTACATGGGCTGCATTCTTGGTTGCACTGGTCTGCACAAGCATATGGGGTTCCAGTGTGTCATGTGGAGGATATGGAGAGGAAAATTAGCAAGTCATTAAGGAAATAACTGGTGAGCAGTTCATGATATACTGCCAACATCAGTTTATTTGCATTGCTGAAGGTTGAAACAGGATGCTACCTGCAGCCTACATGGAGGGAAAGGCATCTACACTCATTACTAATCCAGTTTTACCTGTAGGCTGCAGTGTTGCTCTGATATCATTGACAGTGGAAATGGACATAGAAAAAGGAGATAAAACATATATATGGCAGCAACTGACAATTAAAGATAAATTAGAGTTATGATCCATTAAAATATAAGAAAGATTAAAAATAGCTGTAGATATTGCACAAATAGCAGGAGGCTGAGCAATCTGTGTCTAGAAGGCTCACTTTAACTCCCCATTTGGAAGTTGTTGTTTTGTGGTGGTTCCTTTGCTTTCCTTTTGAGATCAAAGCAAAACTGGTCCTGGATTGTCTCAATCAGAAGAGCATATAGAGAGCACTACATGTCTTCTTTCAGAAGGGATTTTGGTAGGCAACATGCAAAGGCAGGTGCTGGAACTGGAAACACCGATGTGAAAATACCTTTGATTACTTTTCAAAAATCTGAATGCTTATCTCATGCAATAGCAAAGTGAAGAGCTTGACCTTTCTACTTGTAAGTGCTACCTTTTAAGTGCTATTGCAAGGTATCTAGAGCGACTATAAGATTTGAATAAGTGATGTTTTTCTTCACTGCCTGGTGTAATGTTTAAAACTTTGCTTCTGTTCTTCTCATCCTAGCACATCCTCCGCAAATTGTTTATTTTTATGCAGCTTAATTCCCCATTGACTTAAGAAAAGTGACCACTGTGGAGTCTGACACTGGCAGAGAAGGTGCATGAGGGGAGTGTAACATTTACCAATTGCCCCTCTTCTGCAGACTGCTTATGTGTTCCTCCTCCACCTAGGAATTAATTATAGCTGTTCCTCGCATAAGGATATCCGTGACCTTTTGCTCAGTGAATACACTCATGGGGGCATCTGTGCTGATCAATAATTAGTTAAGCACTTTGAAATGTTTTGGTCTGAAAGTCATTATATAAATGAATGTACCATATCCTTCTTAATGTATCTCACAATATTTGTTCTAGGACTTGATTTGTGGAAGACACAGTGCATTCTCTCAAAGGCTGGATTCTTCAGCCTGTAAAACCCAGTATCAGGACATGGATGGGGATTTGCTGGAATTATTATACACTTAGGAGAAAAATCTATTTAATAGAAATTTTCGTGTGCCAGTAAGGAATGAATTTCATAGAGTCATAGAATCACAGAATTGATTGGGTTGGAAAAGACCTCAGAGATCATCAAGTCCAACTCTTGGTCCAACTCCAGTCTGTTTACTAGATCATGGCACCCAGTGCCACGTCCAATCTCAGTTTAAAAACCTCCAGGGATGGTGAATCTACCACCTCTCTGGGCAGGCCATTCCAATACCTGATTACTCTCTCTGGAAAGAATTTTTTTCAAATATCCAACTTAAATTTCCCCTGGCAGAGCTTAAGCCTGTGCCCCGTTGTCCTGTTGCTGACTGCCTGGGAGAAGAGACCAACCCTTGCCTGGCTATAACCTCCCTTCAGGTAGTTATAGAGAGTGAGGAGGTCACCTCTAAGCCTCCTCTTCTCCACACTAAACAACCCCAGCTCCCTCAGCGTCTCCCCATAGCACTTGTGCTCCAGTCCCTTCACCAGCCTTGTCGCTCTTCTCTGGACCCGCTCCAGCACCTCAATATCTTTCCTGAACTGAGGGGCCCAGAACTGAACACAATACTCAAGGTGTGGCCTCACCAACACGGAGTCCAGGGGAGGGATCACTGCCCTGGTCCTGCTGGCAATCTGTCATGTTTGCTTTTATTTATAGTACTTGATTTCTGGTTCATGACTTTTTAACTTTTTAAACTGAGTTTGTGGGCTATATTCAGGATCTAGGACATCCCAGGTTCCGCTGCAACTCTACCAATGTTCTTTTGCTTAAAAGACAGCTGATACCCAAGAAGCCTTTTGATCCCTTATTTCAGTGTGCTACAGTCTGTTCTCTGCAGAATCCTTTGGTGATCTCTGTCCTTGATCCCTGCAGGGCTATAAGTTTCCTGTGATTGTTTCACCATGTCAGCTGCCTTTTCTGCAGCAGTCATACTTGCTATAGCATTTCTTTTCCTGGGGTTAGCATACTTCCGCACCCATATAGCTTTTCCCCTGTGTCCTATTGAGTCTTTTCTATTAACTGTGTCTTAGAATTTTAATGTTCAAGCCTGTTTGCTGATTTAGGTAAGTCTCAGCCATTTACAACGTGTGCAAGCCTCCATTTTATAAAGCCTTTAGGTCTGCCTGGACTTGTGTGAGATACAATCACTCTTCTCCTGTTCCTGCAGATTTTTTCTTACCAGTTTTGTTAGCAGTGTCTCCATTATTTGAGCTCGTCTGGCTTGCGGAGAGAGCAGAGGGATCCTCTCAGCGAACGTCCCTGTAAGATGCTGTGCTCACTGGCCAAAGGGAACCATAAAAAGACCTTGAATGTTTGAACCCAGCCAGATGTGTCTGTAAGTTAGCAGCACGCACAGTCAAAAGGGTTTCTGGCTAGCATGGAGCCATATTTAAGAGAAAAAAATAACAAAAAAAAAGTTTTAAAATGCCTTTGGGAAACCAGTCCAAATTGCTTACAGGACATTCTACTTTTAGGCCACCAAGGAAAGAGAAGTGTGTCTAGTTCAGCTCTGGGGTTCATAGGCACAACTATTATTCTCAAAGAGATGATAGAAAAAAAAGTTCACAGACTTGGTCTCACCTACTGCCACATTACTCTGTAATCCCCAGGCCGGAGCAGGGAATGACTGCGTGGCACCAGGCTATTTGAATTTTACACCCGACTTTACCACATGGGTTCTACATGATTGGTGGTCTCCTGAGAATGTGTCTCTGTGGCTAAAGAAAAAAGTGTACTGCCAAAGAAAACATAAATGTAATTATGTCCTGAGTTGGTATGAACAGCCTGAGAAAAACATGCAAAGCCTTCTGCCCTTGCAAATTCTCTCATATATTTGGGGGATTTTCTCTATTGTTATGTTCACAAGTCAACACAGCAATAAGTTCCAGATTTCTTTTCTCATTAATTCCACTAAAGAAATTAACTGGGGGGAACATTAAATGTTTTCTCCTTTCACTGAGAAAACAGTGCCATGATGATAAACAGAGCTGTGGCAGCTGTGTTTGCTCGCTGTGTCATCCCTGCTGTGTGCTGCTCTGGCCCAGGAGGCAGGCCAAGCTCCAGGTGGTTTCCCTCCAGGAAGGTCTGACATTCATGGCAGAGGGATCTTCTCTTAAGTATTATGAAAAACGTCCAGGGAATAACCAAAGTTGCACAAAGAGCATCTTTAAATTCCTCTATAGCCTCTTCCTCTGGGTTTCTGAAGTCAGACTTGCACAATTCAGCTGCTTTGGACAAAGCTTATCAGTTTGATGAGCATCCTTGGCTGACCAATCTGTGTCATTTTGAAGCACCCTACTCCTATTTTCAAAAACTTCATAATGTTCATCAGAGTACTTTAGACTATTTAATGCTATGTGTTTAATTTTCTGTCTTCATGGTGTGTGGATTAACTTTCCATTTTATATACTTATCAGTTATACCTGGATATTGACAGTCACTTGCTTTACCAACATGGTTAAACTCATATAGACTTTTTTTTCCAAATACACAGTGTTATTGTGGAAACTGCAAATGTAGCTCATTGTGCTTCATTAGAGAGAAGAATTTCACAGCTGAGCATTTTTGCACTTGCTTAGAAAAGAAAGTGGTAGGTGTTGAAATTCTTTAGAGAAAATCCAGGTATGCAATCATTATTAAAGTGCCCAACAGTATCAATCTCTCTTTTAATTGCTGTTATTCAACGTAGTTTTCAAGCTGTGTCTCAATGTCAAACCATTTTCCAGAGATATTGACAAAGGGAAGCAATATTATTTAAGGTCACAGCTTCTGTCAAAATGTATTCCATATGTCATTAGATCAGGATTCATTTATGTCAAGGGAAGGGTCTGATCCTGCAAGACTTGTGTACCAAGTATAACCTTGTTTCCATGGGATTTTTTGGATGGCTCAGTGACATGAAGACTGGAACTTAAAGAGTTAATAATACACAATCTTGAAATAAGTACTATGCTCATTATGGGTTAAAGCATCTATTCCTGTTTTCTGACCTAGTTTTATTTCAGCCTATAGAAGCCATAGGTAACACCCAAAGTAAAGCACATTAGCAGGTTCCCCAAAAGCGGTCAAATTACACAATTACTTAAGAAAACCCCTGGGTACATGTGTGTGCGTGTAATGCCCAGTATCAATGCAAAAAGGACAGCAAGCAAGACTAAAAAAGCTATACTTTTTATTTTGCCAATGGATCTGTTGCACTTTGCAATGTTTAAGTGGGCTTATACAACATAAACATTTGGGACATTTAACATATCAAGCTCAAATAAAAATGACACGCAGATCGTTCACTTCTGAAGCTGCCTTGTGTTCAGTTATTGGAACACTCCATCCCTGTGGTTTCCGAAATATTATAAGTATATATTCCAGATTAAACTTTGTATTTTCCTCAAGGTAGTGTTGCTTTTCAGTCCTCAATAGCTTGGTTTTTTCCTAAAGAATCAGGTCCTATCAGCAAAATCAAAGGCGATTACACAGCTCAGTACTCATTTAGGATTTCTGTGGCTCAATTAAGCATGTATAGCATGCCACAGCCACTGAGACTCTGTTTATTCAGTGCAAGTGCTCTGTAATTTATTTAAAATAATCCATCTTTAACAAATAAAGAGGCCATTGACTGGCCATTGCTGCAGGCACCCATTTAAATGCTGCCTTCTTGATGGTCTGTTTTGCTGGTTTAAGTTAAATACCTGACAAAAGTGATTCAGTTTTTGGGAAATAAGATTTGTATGCATAATGTTTATTTTCTTTTACACCAGTAATCGGTTAGAACTTCTTTTTAACAGATTGACCATTAAAAATTATTAATGCTATTCATTCTGGTAGCAACAGGTTGCATGGACCAGATGTATGTGTGTGCTTACAACTGCTCAGGAATTGTGATATCTTCATGTTACTTTGCTAATCATGTTAGACCTATTACTGTATCCATTTAGTGGAAATTAGATTAGATAGCTATGTTCATTGCAAAACCTCTTTTCTTTCCCAATGCTCAGCTTTTTTTTTTCTTTTTCAACTTGTCTCTTTCAGAAATGAGTCATTCACCTAAGCAACACCAGCAAGCTTCCATAAAGACTTGCCATTACTAGGGAATCTTCTCTGAGCATCAAAAGATTGCAGTATAAGCTTCTGGTAAGTGCCGTTACTTGTTGCACTGGAACATGCCCAACTCAGAAGAAGCTTTTTCTCTGTAACAAGAAACAGCCATTAAAAACCATCTTGGGAATAGAGCAAAGTATAGTGCTAAATTTCCAGTGGAAAGGGAAAAGAGAAGGCTATTGGTTAAAGGACTGCTTCTTAGGGTTAAGGATAAATAAAACTCTGGTAGCCACAATGGCACCTCCTGTCCAGCAGCCACACAGTATAGCTGTGTCTTGTCCTTTTTTTCAGACTTAAAAAAGAAAAACAACCCACTAAGAACAACGCCAACCTTAGAGGAGGTGAAACTAAGATGTTTGTGTTATTGAATAATGTCATTTTAATGGTAGTTAAACAGAATCATGGATAGCGCTCAATATATCTTTATGTAAGCCTCCAAAGAGAGTATGTCAGGAGTTCACAGAAGAATTTTAAAGTCAGAGCAACACACGTGTTTTGTTGCAGTAAGTTTATTCTCACATTATTTATTCTTTTTGTTTTCCTACAGAAGCCTCCTTTAGTAGTTCATTTGTACCTGTTTAGATGAGAGAAAATTTTCAAGGCATGAAAAATAACTAATTCTGTTTTAAACATGAAGATTTATTGCAGAGCCCTGGAGTCTGTAACACATTTTTAGTCACTTAGGTTGTCCAGTTTTCACAGGGAGCTGGGTTGTACCTAAGGCTGAAGAATGCAGCTAACTTCATTCCACATTTCAGCTACACAAGACAATCTAGTTAGTACCTGCTCATCTGGAAATAAGACAAAGCAACAGAGATTCTATCCAGCATAAGACATTAACGCATATAGTAGTTTGCCCTTAATTTTATTAGCTAATCACTGACATAGAACTGGAGTCATGGTAGAGCAGTGAAAACTATTTTATAGCTTTGGAGATGGTCTAAGTCAAACTTGAAAATGCTAAGGAATTCTAATTTATCTTTAGTTCAGAGTTTTGTCTTTTATATGTTAAATGTCTTCTAAAATGGTTTGCTGGGCTTTTAATATTCAGTCACTATCATGTATTCATCATGCATTTGAGGAAATGATCATATTTTAGGACAATAGATCAACCAGCATAGCAACAGAACAAACTAAGGAAGCACTAGCTCCTCAGTTTCGACTCATGATTGTACTTTTGATTGCAACCAAGTCGTAGCCATACACATAAAACTGAGGCAGTAGGATCTTAAAGTCACCAGGGTTAGGAGTCAGAGGAAACAATCACACATTGGCACTGGTGAGGCTGCACCCCGAATCCTTCATTAAGTTTTGGGCCTCTCATGATACGAAAGACATTGAGGTGCTAGAGCGAGTCCAAAGAAGGGCAATGAAGATGGTGAAGGGTCTGGAGCACAAGTCTTAGGAGGACTGGCTGAGGGAGCTGGGGTTGTTTAGCCTGGAAAAAAGGAGACTCAGTGAGAACCTTATTGCTCTCTAGAACTACCTGAAAGGAGGTTGTATCCAGGTGGGATTTGGTCTCTTATCCCAAGTAACAAGTGATAGGGTGAGAGGAAATGGCCTCAAGCTGTTCTAGGGGAGGCTGAGATTGGATATTAGGAAAAACTTATTTGTGGGAAGTGTTGTCAAGTGCTGGAACCGGCTGCCCACAGAGGTGGTTAGTTTACCACCCTTGGAGGTATTTAAAAGATGTGAAGATGGGGCACTTAGGGACATAGTTTAGTAGTGGACTTGGCAGTGCAGGGTTAACAACTGGACTTAAAGGTCTTTTCCAACCTAAACTGTTCTATAATTCTATGAAATACCTAAGAATGAAATCTCCATCTCATCAGCAGACATAGAAGCTATGCAACAGGAAACATGGAAGTGAAGGGTAGCCTGAAATCCTGTCTCTGTAACATGAAGGTGTCTTACTCAGGGCTGCAAATAGGCATCTAGTCCTCTTTTTAGTGTCTCCTTTAAAAACAAGCAGAAGCAGACTTCTGTCTTTTGAAGTACAAGTGAGAATCACAATGGCTGCTAAGGCACTTGCCTAGGAAAATGTTAGTTTTTGTCCAGTACATTCCTCTGCCTTGGCGGGTACCAGCCCAAGTCTTCTATCCCACCCGGGAGAGTGTCCTGGTCGGGCAGCCTAGGAGAATGGAATCTCAATCATGAGCAAGCTGAGTCAGGAAACAGCCAGGCAGCTTCTTCAGCTTGGAAGTTGTGTAAAACAGACCTCCACACTCTTCGTGAGCTTCAAGGTTACTGTAATATTTAGGTGTCTCCAGGATTAGAGGAAAGTAGAGCTTTCAGATGCAATTTAGGATTTAAATACTAAACTCCTGCTTTGTGTAAACTATTTTTTGATCTCAAAATTTACTGGCATGGAAGTGTTTCCTGCAGGGTTTAGTACAAGGAGAAACTGAGATACCAGATACTCAATTAATTGTCTAAGGTTACACGAGGCAGTGGGGAAAAGGCGGAGGATTAAAAAAAGTGTCCAAACGCCAAGCCTCATGTCCAGCGTGTGGGATGATGTTGCTGTCCTGAATGAGATCTTTGTTTGAGTGATGAAGTGACTTTAAGAGCACAGATTTCCATTGCATTTGTAATTAGTAATATTGCTTTTTGTTCATAGTGGGGCAAATACACTGCCTTGGTAAGAAATCAGGGACCATAGAGCCAGCCATAATAATATGACATTTAAATTGTTTTGCAGAAGGGCATGAACTAGAAGAACAGGTAGATTTTATGTGTTTAGTGACTTCTCATAAAGTGAGTTAGAGACAGGAATCTTCTTTCATTAGTCATATTATAGAAGCAAGAAACAATTGTAGAAAGTTTTACCCAAAACTTTGAGCTTCAGTTTATTTCTTTGAAATTAATTTGACATGGATCTTCATCAAAATATATTCTAGCCATTCTATTTAAAATAGTCTCTTAAAGTTATATTCACCTGCAAGCAGACTGCCAGCCCAAGAGCGGTGTAGTGCTTATGTCCCTAGATTAACTCTGTAAAAAAATAACATCAATTTTTGATGAAATAAGCTCACAAAAACTCAGCACAAATTTCATGATTCAGTGTTTGGGTTTTGTTTGTTAAATTTATTTTCTTTTTAAATTTTGTTGTTCTTGCAATGAGAAGGGAATAAACATTGTATAATACCAGGAATGTGATGCAAATGCAACAGAGAATGAAAACCGAGATTGTCTTGCTGGTGGGCTGGGCTGCTTTCGATGGGGGGTTCTTCTGCCCTATGTGGGAGAGATGGGTGGAGGATGCAGCTGACCTTGGGGTGAAGTGAAAGCTCTTATTTGCCCCTGTTTTGTGGCATAAAAGCCCTTTTCATTTAGGACCCTGGTCTTACCAAGGACCAGTTTCTCCAGTCAGGCTTCACATCTGGCAAGCAGTGGCACTGGGGTTTCTGTCAGCGCAAGATCTTGCTGTTGTGAGTAAAGCACAGTGCGGAGCACCTGGTAAAGACAATCTTCTCCTCCTCCTTCCAGCAGCCTTCCAGGCAGCTTTGTGTAACACTGGGTGGCAAAGCAGTTGAGAACCAGTAGGAATGAACCTCAGAAGTTTAGTTCAATAATTAAAAGTGCTATGACTGAATTGCTACGATGATTTGGGAGTTCTTGTGTGGACTCTCCATACAAAACATAGCAATACAAGGAGTGTAGAAGTCATCTTCCTATGACAATCTCTAAAGCATTTTTCTCTGGAGCACCCCACAAAGACCAGATATCGTATGAGAAAATATGAATCTGGTGGAGATCCCTGGGATTTAGCCTTATGAATTAGCTTACTAGGGCTTCTACAGCATTTAAAACTGAGGCACCTGGAGGGTAGTATCTAGATGGCACCCTTCAGGTACACAAGACAAAAGAAAATGGAGTGTCATAGGGAATAAAGTAATTTCCACTGTCTTTACTTTTCCCCAGTATTTGCAAACCAGTCATGTTTTAAAAATATTGAGGGAAGGACTGATTTGTGAAGCAAATATCTCAAGCTCTGGTGGTTTGATTAGCCACATGTTTATTCTGAAAACAAACAGAATCATATGCAAAGGGAGCCTGGAATAAATTACCTTAACTTTGTAAATAACTTCAGTGGAGCATCTGTCCCACTGTGTACTTTCACATCTTCTGTGGAGTCATTTAAGATCATGAGTATGGAAGCTTAAGACAGTTTTGCAAAATTGTGCATATCTAATTGCTGGTAATGGTATTACTTTTAATAGGAGAGTAAATGATGAGAAGTTCCTGGGTTTTTCAAATGCAAATATCATCATTATGATATTTATGAAAAAGGCAAGACATGCAGCATTCGTGCTTTCTCATCACAGCTAAATAAGAAAGGGTGAAAATAACACAGAAACCATGGTGAGAAAGCAGGTAGGTAAACCTGATTTTAACCAAAACTGTCACCAATGAATTGCTTATGGCTTCTTGTTGAGGGTTGTTTTGGAAGGAAGGGCAATTTCTTTCTCTCTCTCAAAACCCTACTGCCAGCCATCTGTTGATAATTATTGTCCAGTCTCTGCTGAGAACTTGTGATATTTAATATTTCCTCACCACTTGAACAAATAAGCGATAATAACTGCAAGGTACTTGACCACAGGAGTAGAAAGGCCGATACAGCGTGAAAGAGTCAGTGTACACCTGGGCTTTTGAAAACAACTCAGTTTTCTGTTTGTGATAAAGATCAATCTCAGCTCTGGGGATTTGGAAAATAGGTGGGTTGCACAGTGACTCTGGGAAAAAAAGTTTTTAAAATGATGAAAACTTTAGAAATTGCCCATTCCTGTTTGTGTTTCTTATTATTTTTAAATTATGTTCGGGGGTTTTTTCTCATAGAAAATGGTGGGTATTCTATCTATTTGTGTACTGAATATTTAGGACAGGTAAGCTGAAGGCATCTCAGGTTTGGCAATATTTAGTCTTTTAAGTTGTCAGTGAGCAGAGATCATTACATCTAATTTAGAAATGATCTCTGAACTCTAAAAAGAAACTGTCTGTAATTGCTGTTCTTTCTCTTTCTTTATTCAATAATATTACTAATACCTACCAATAAACCACACCTTTTTTTTTTCAAGTACCTGGTGTTTTACAAATTACTACTAACTAAACCTCATAACTTCTGTGACATGATAGCTTCTAAGCTTATTTTAAAGATGCTTTGGCAACTATATGTTTGTGTTTAAGCTTTCACAGTCTCATGTTTCACTGCTTCTGGAACGACATCTTCTGTTAATGACATGGCAGCACTTTCCAAGACCAAATCCAAGCCTTTCCAAGGCTGTTTCTGGATCCACAGCTTCAGAACTGTCCCAGTTCCAGCACTTTGAAAAGCTGTTCCCTATCAAACACCACAGACAGAGCACACTGAGCAGATAGCAAGAAATAGCACCCTTTGCTTTTGAATATCTAGCTTTGGATGATTTATCATTGGACTAAAATCTCACCAGACTTATCCATTAGAATGTAGGTTCCATGAATATTTTTTTTTCTTATTGGTTTTGATTTTCTTCAAGGGATTCAGTAATACAAGCCTGAGTGTTCTCACCTCAAAGCTGCTGAAGTTTGTGATAAGTCTTGGTTGCAGCTACCTCCATCTCTAAGGTGGCTTCCTGAGCAGTTGCTCTGGAGCCTTTCTCTGCTCGCCCTCACATCCACTGCCTGTGCACAGGCTGATCTTCTTGACCCCATGTACAAAGGACAGAGCAAATAAAAAATTCCAGGAATGCCAATTTTTAATTCTTCATTGAGTAGGTATTCCGTATAGTTGCCAGGTGCTAAATCCCCTCTCCCCAATAAACCTTTAAATTTTATGGGTGTTTCATTATCAAATTGAAAACAAAACCACTGAACAGGAAATAGTAATTCTTAAAGGTTCATGCAAAATCAATTATAATACCCCTTGATAATGAAAAATGAACCACAGGTCCATGACAGCGAGTGAGTTTCTTAACAGATACAAAAGCACAGCACTTACTTTAAAGAAATTTATTAGTTAGTGTGATTCTTGAAAGTTCTTTGCATCACTTAGCATTCACTTTTCATTTATAATTTTTGCTTACTGCTTTAAAAAGATCATCAAACATCTAAGATCAACTAACCCCCAAATTTACCTGCTGGTCATAGATTGTGGATTTTTTTTGTATATCTGTTTTTCTTGATTATTCTGGAGAAGCAAAAATGAAAGATTCCCGGGACATTATGAAAACCATCACAATGAAATAATTAGGAATAAGACAGAGGGGTGGTTAGAACACATTAGAGACAGGTTTCAGTCTATGCTACCTTTTCTCTTTGCTGTTGGAATGGAACAATTATTAACTGCTACTGCTCTGCTGTACTTCATTACATAAATATTTGTGTAAATTCACACTGTGAATATATGAAGTGCTTTGATGGGCAAAGAGGAGAGTTTCCCCATGTGCTGGTTTCTTCTTTGTATGAAGCAACAGTACTGTATGCACTGACTGAACTTTCACACTCATGCTGTTCAGCATCAGCTTGAGTTCTCAGTTCTCCTTTTTCCCTCCTTCATAACTGGTTTACTTACCAAATCCAGCTACACTACTGTACAGCAATTCCCAAATAAGTGCTCTAAGCCAGCACTGTGAAGTTTCAACCATTTTTTAATTTTTTTATGAAACAAGCATCTCATCTGGAGGCCTTTCTATGCCCCACCTCCTTTATAAGACTGATTATGCAAAATGCCAAGTAACTGTGCACATACCCAGTTGTGACATCACTAAGCCCCAAGGAAGAGAGTGTTTGGATCTAGGGAATTTTTAACACTCTACTATGCTCTGCTTTTAGCAATGAGTGTTATTTCCCCCCTGATATCAGTTTTGTGAAAGTGCTAGTGGCAATATGCATGCAGAAGTCCACAGGGAATTTTGTATTAAATCATAGTGGTACACAGACTAACTCTATCCCTCTGCCTCAGTGATAATGTTGGTAACTCTTAAGTATCAATGCAATAAGCAAAGCCTTTCCTCTGTTGTATAAACATTGTTGTAGCCATGACAGTTAAGGATGCTAAAGAACCATGGCACATTGAAAGAAAAAATATTGGCATAATAAAAGACATTGCCTTCTCCTGCAAGCTTTGCTCGTTTATTATTGTGGTGGGTTCACCGTGGCTGAATGCCAGGTGCCCACCCAGTTGCTCTATCACCCCCCTTCCCGGCTGGACAGGGGAGAGAGAGNGTAGGCCTACATTGTCTTTATAGTGTTACCTTTCAGTCAGCACTAACCCAGGTGAGCTAGTAGTTATGAAAAAGTACTTAAAAGATTTGGCTTTGCTTTCTGCCAATTTAAGTTCTTTCAGTAGTTCATAGATTTTATAACCATGTTCACTCATTGGAGCAGTTCAGGAGGCACATTAGTCATGTTGCATTAGGCATGTCTCAGCTTTATAGCCTCCTCATTATAAAGGAAAAGAAAT
>VWZG01013122.1:456512-510976 GCA_013396735.1 Grallaria varia
AGTATATTAATTACTGTTTTAAAACAAAGGATGAGTAAAGGATCTTTGTTGTGGAAGTCCATACACTGCAAAACACTGTGATGTGAAATGGAGCAGTTGATATCTAGATTTTTTTGGGGTCTTTCATGATTGCTAAGATATAAGTCAGATCTAATGGCAACATACCAGACTATTGGGATCGTCAGTGTATTTTCAAAATCTACTGTGACTTTCCAACAAAATTGAAAACACAGAAGTGGCCACTAACAAATACTCCAGTCAGATCTAGAGAGTAGCAAAAACTTCTTCTCAACAACCATTTCATGCTTTTGGTTAAAATAAAAAAAAAAGAAAAAAAAAAAAAGAAAAAAAAAAAGAAAAAAGAGAGGGGGGAGAAAAGTTTTGACCCAAATTAGCCATCTAGAATACCTTGCAGCACATCTCTGACAGTCCATGTCTTTATACTGCAGAGTAGCCAGTGTTGCCAGGTTTGGTGGTGGTTATGCACCTAGAATCCAGAATTTAATGGAGCGACATAGCTATATCTGGATTTAGAGGCCTCATGAGTATTAAAGGGTTCAGCTCATATAATTCAGTGCTCATGTTCAGGCTCATTTTGTTCCTAAGAAATTTATTGTCTTTTTTTTTAACTTTTGAATTTGAATATTTGTTTAAATTGAAAGAGGCATTTTTTCAAACTGTATTGTTTTTGAAGTCACTCATAGCACTACCTATTCACTTTCATGGACTTCTAATTACATTATCTTTTTTTCACTTTACAGAGGAAAACTCAGACTATTTGAGATATGCTGGGAAACCTGGAATGCTTCCACTTCCTGGTGAACGAATTCTGTCCTGTTTCCTCATGACTTACAGGGGTTGAGCTCTTCACTCCATGGAAAGGGAAATCAAATAGGGTGACCAGAAGGAGGCCCCTGATGGGGTCAAGCAGGGAATAGGAAAGTGTGACATGCTGTGTGAGAAATAATATACAGGTTAAATACTGCTATAGTTCCTGTGTCCAAGTGTGGAAATACATGCCTGTGATAGCTCTTGTTTCATCCAGCATGTTTATGTGGTGGGTTGTCCTTGGCTACTGGGGAAGTCTAAATCCACCCCCCTTTTTCTGCTATCCCAGTTTTATTGCTGAGCGTGACATCACACAATCTGGATTACCCCATTTGTTCAATGAGACTCAGCATATCTGGCTGTGTCCACTCTCAATCTCTTGTGCACCTGAAGCCCAGTTGCTGGACTGGGTATGGGGATAGTGGGAAAAAGAGAGAGACTTGCTGCTGTGCGAGCACTGCTCAGCAACAGGCAAAGTGCTGGCATGTGATCAGCCCAGTTTTAATCCTTCCAACAGCACCGTACAGGCTGCTATGGAGAAAGTTCGCTCCATCCCAGCCAGACCAGTACAGGTCACCTGGAATGCAGACACCCCTGAGGCAGGTGTGAGAACTGCCCAGTTCTGAGCTGCTCCTGCATAATCAGGGAATACTGAAGACAAGCTGAAGTTAGATTCAGGTATTCAAAGTCCATTTTAGCAAAATAAAAATTTCCTCAGACTTTCCATTGAGGATGCTGGCATACTATGTTTTGAGCTAGGATTAAAAAGTGAGTAGCTAACAAGAGAAAGATTAAATACAATTTTGAACAGTTGCACATTCAGTTTGTACCACCCAAATGTGTACTCAATGATCTTAGGTTCTCTGAAAAGAGAGTACTCAGGTAAATACATAGAGGGAAATACAATAACTTAATTCTATCTTTCCTAAATTTTGTGTTAAATTTTGCAGGCTTTTTAATATTATTTCAAGGCAATTTTCTTTGCATCATACTTATAAGGACATCAAGTAGATTGATACAAATTATATTTTTAAAATTATAGTCTTGGGTGAAAATGATGGGTTTAGAATGGAAATTGTTTTCCTAGCAGAAGGTAGACATGTAGTCATTCATTTATGTATCAAGAGAAACTTGATTTAATAGTTTAAATTTGGAGTTTTAAATATTAATGCTTCTCAATATTCTGGTAGAAAGACAACTAGTGTTCTTTTCAGCAGGAAAATTATTACTGAATAATTCAACATTTTACACCTTTTGTGAATTTGTTTACTTCTCTGTCTTGTTATTTGGACAATGGAATGTGTCAACTTCTACTACAACTGATAATCTTTTTTGGACTGACTGAGGATCATCATCTGGCGAAATAAAATTATGAGTAAATGTTTTAAGGATGATATACTGTCAGAGACTGAAATAGTTAATGGCTTAAACATTGTAAGGTCACCAAAATACTGTTGTCCACTGTAGCAGACTGAAAAGAAATAGCTGCTCACCCAGCAAAGCTGACCCTTCCCTGAATATGCCTACTGTGAAAGGACCTTCAGATCAGGTAAGTGGGTGCCACTGTCCAACTATCCCAGGTGCAGAAGGATGTGCAGACCTGAAGCTACAAACTGGATTTCCAGGTAAGGGAAGAGGCTAATAAGAGGCAAATCCTGTGAGGTGGGATAATCCTTCTCATCATGCCAATGTCCTCCCTTACCTGATGGCTCTGCTGTAAAAATCCCTCCGGGAAACCTCAAAGACATTTCACATCTGGCCTGGGCTATTCATCTCAAATGTTGGACTGTGATGGACCATGACTGATGCTGACATAATAGGCAACTGTAACGTCTGAGGAGGTGTCAGAGACTTGTGACATGTCCTGTGACACCATCCATTGTAAAACTCCCCACCCCAGGGGAGGTACAAGGTGTTCCCACCTGAGCTTGAAGTGTATAATAAATGTTCGTTGAGTTTGGTGGGCTCCTCCCACCCCCAACCAATCAAGATCATTGTTTCAATCAACAGACATTGAAGTTGCAACTACCAAGCTTCACTGCTGGATTCAGTGGGTGGTAACTATATATATTTATCTTTCCACTTTTATCTTTTCTTTCTCTTCCTTGTCCTTATATGTTTCCTTAAATGTTATTTTTATGCTTTAATGTTGCTGTATTACTATAAATGATAGCACACAAAATGGAAACATACCTGTTTACCTTTGAAACAAAGTTGTTTTAAAACAAACCTGACATATATCTATTTACAAACACTGATTATTCAGTGTTGTGTCACTCTAATCCACACCAAGGCGTTTACTAGCAAGAACTGGGGTTACCTCCCCTTCTGGAGCAGGTTGTAACACATACTAGTCTCTAAAATTTCCAGACGAGAAGGGCCTCTTTAACATTCATTTTAAGTTTCACATTTCTAGTTTCACATTTTAGTTAGAAGGAAAATTTAAAAAACCCAAATGACTCAAGAATCAATAGAGTATGGAGTGTAATCAAACAGCAGGGCAGCCTCTGAGGCATCTATCAACAGAAACAACCAACTATTGCCACTACATTCGTTTTAGGAGCCAACCCACAAGTCTAGGTGTTACTGCTGGAATATATATAATGCTGCTTCACATCAGGATCCAAGAGCTGCCAAGCATATCTCCAGAGTGACTTTAACGTGATTACACTTGATGAAGTATTGAGGTACAGAGGTAGAGGAAGTATAATCATGTGCCAGCAGCACCAGGAGGATAAGACCAATATTGAAGTTAAAAACATTTATGTGAATTCTTATTCCACCACTAAAGAGCAGTTTTTCATAGGATGAGCTTTGCCTACAAAAGTCTCAGGTGTTTCCGCTTAGTGCCAGTCTCTTTTTGTAAATATGTAGACTTTTAATTCCAACGAGTAGGCTACCTCACAAGGAAATGTGTGAACACACTGAAGTCAGTAAATCCCATAATCATGAATTGCCTCTATGATACCATGCTAGCCGCTGAAATTCCCAGATGAGAAGGGCTATTTTAACATGCATAAGTAGTTTCACATTTTTGCTGCAAAGGGAAGCCAGGCTCATGACAAAGTAGGAACTTAGCAGAGAACGGGGGAGGAGCGTTACAGGCTGCAGTCCTAGAGATTGCGGTATTGTGACAGTCAATATTGACTGAAGAAATGGACTTTAGTTCTGTATTTTATTTAAGTTATCTAGTGCTTGAAGTGAACACCCAGTTCACTGTAATTGCAGCCAGCAAACAGATGTCTAGCCCAGAAGAATCTACAAAGCAATTCCATATGTTCCCACTCTTCAGAACTCGCATTTAAAGAACAAGCTGGACCTTTCTGTCACAATATATGAAATCCATACCTGTGCAGGCAGTGGAACTCAAACCGAACATCTTATTCAGGCCTATTTTGGTGCTACTGTAACCTTTCTGCTGCCGTTCTGTGAAGCAATGCTTCTCTCTCTATAGACTGCATGCTCAGAATGGAGGCTTTTGCCAATGAGCCTCTTTTAACCTCTTAGGAGTTGGTATTGAAAGACTCCATGGTAGAAATGCAGCACTGAATTGAGGGGAAAAAAATAATACTCTCCTGGAAAGAAATCGAAGGGGAAGCCTGAGAAATGAAGCTGTGATTCTTTTAATCTTGGCTACATAAACAACCCCCTCTAAATTTGAGCAAGGGACAGTGCCTCACAAGCAGAATTTCTCAGATTGTCCTCCAATAATCCCGTTTAAAAAAAAAATCACTTTGTATATGAGAAAAACAAAAGTCAAATCATTCACAATAAATAATTCTATATGGAATTAGCAGAGGAATATGAGAGTCTTCTCCCTACTAGAGAACAAAAAACATCCTTTTAAAGGGACAGAGAGAAATTGTCTGCTGAAACTGGTATTCTTACTGGGAATATCCTCTATTTTAGGGCTTCAGATAGAGGAACAGCTTTGAATAAACCTGGAATGCCTTCATCAATTTCAGTGCATTTACTTAATTGAAGAATAAAGCAGAAAAGAGCTCTTTGACCCTACATCACCTTGTCCTCCTTGGATTCTGTATTAAAAAAAAGGCAAAACAAAGACTTTTAATAAACTACTTAATATGGAAAGGAAAGAGATTTTCAGGCTTTGAGAAGTTTGGAAACCTGAGTTAAACAACAGGATCAGGCCCCCATGTATATGATTGATCAGTCTTCTACCATTTTCCCAGAACACAAGAAGACTGTTCACCTCCAGTGGAGGTTATAGAGGAAATGTTTACTTCTTCCCAGATACAAGTTTTCCTTGGTCTTTTGACCTTGTCCTGCATTTTCCTAGTCTAAATTCATTGGAGAAACTGCAGCATTTATATACCAGGATGGGAGTTTAAAGGCATTAAACTCATAGGGCAGGTTGCAGTCTTGTCCATTGGAGAACTTGTTTTGCATGTAAAGACACACACATATAGTCAAGTTTTAATGAAGGCAATAAATTAATACCCTCTGATCTCAGCTAGAATAAATATTTTTCGCACTACTGAAACATCTGCTGATTGCAGATGAATATGATGTCATAGCCACTGTTTTCCCAAGATAGTTTTTATGAGTTGCACAATGCTACCATCTGCTTATTTTTCTCAATAGACTACATTTTCATTCCACTGATGGAAATGTATACATTAACAAGCTAATAGGAAACATAGGAAATTCAGAATTCAGCAGTCTGCTGTGCATATCTGCCTAGCTCCTAATGAAGTTGAGATGATAGACTACAATCGTATAAGAAATGAATAGCAGTCATTTGATCCTTATTCTGCCGAAGTATTGTATATTGTAGTTGAAAGTAGCTAAATACTACCTGAATTTGCTTCTATAGAGGTAACTTCAGGGTACAGTTATGGCACTGTAGACACAGTATGCCCCTGTAGCAGGGGTCATTTATCCCTGGGTGGACTGGCTGTGCATGTCTAAACAGCCTATTACAGCACAGAATTAACCCTCACCCTGTACTTTTGTTAAGGTTGAGAAAACTGTTGTTTTGGTGTGGAAGTTCCATCAGCAAAGGAAATGGTTTCTCTGAAATTCAGGTTTCTGGTTCAGTGCTTTGACAGTAGATACGGAAATAACAAGCAAATCTTCCCTGGATCAAACACACATGGCATGTTATTGATAGAGAAAAGAAATGTATCTCCAAGTAGACCCAACAGAAACCAAAGCTGTAGCCAGCATTCATGGTAACTGAGACATGATGTAATCTCAGACAAGGTCATCAGTGTAAAAACGCTTTCTCTATTTATTTTTAAGATCTCTTTATAGCTGCTGATTGTGCAAGGAAGCTGCTTCTCAAAAAGCTACACAGCTCAATGAGGTTTCTGATAATCTGTTTGAGTCTTGCTGTTTTTCTCTCTGTTACAGCCTCCGTTCAGGAAAATATTTTATACCCACTGAAAAAAATATTCCTTAATGAACTAAAAGTGATTTTATTTCCTTGGTTTTTATCTTTAACTGTTAGATCTAAGAGCACAGAGAATCTGTCTTTTAGTACAACTTATGCAATCCCATTTGGTATAGTCATGCATCCTAGTGTACATCCATGAAATCCATAATCCACTTAACTAATGTGCTAGACATTAATTTTCACTAATACAGTATTTAAACTACCTCTGCACACATTTCTGGTATTTATTCCTTTGTTTCCTCATAATTTCTTTTGCACTCCAATGTCAGTATAAGTGACTATGAGATGCAATTGACATGAGTAACTCAGATACTTCAAGAGATCTCAGATTTTTTTCTTTATTTCTTTCTTTGTGTTGCAGAGAGCTACAGAACTTTCTGATTAGGTTTTATTGGTGCAGATACACTTTTGTATCATCAAGGAATAGCTTGCAGAGCTATTTTAGAGGAAAAGCAGTAGAAGTTTTTCTCAGGGCTTGCCTCTTTCCGCTTTGATACATTTAGTCTCTTTTGTCCTCAGAGAGTGATATAAGAGGAAAACAACAAAGAAAATATATTCTTTCTTCCAATCTGTTTTCTTGAGAAACAAATGGGTCTATCACAACCTGCCACTGACGTGCACAGCTGGGAGAGAGACGTGAGAGTGACTGGAGGAACACTTTGAGTGAGCAGATCTGAAACAGTAAGGAAGCAAGAAGTGCTGTTGTGGTCAGGGAGAGTTTGGAAGAGAAAATGGAGTGTTTGAATGCAGCTTTGGTGATCACTCACCATTTCCTTAGCATGAGGTAACTTCAAAAAGGGGTTCATGCCTGAGTGTTGAATCTTCAGGTGGAAGATGTCAGTGGGCTGGTCTCTGATGGAAACAAGCAATGAAGGGCTTTTCATCTGAGAGCACAATTAGCAGATGCATAGCAGACAGCTTGAGGAAAGTCCTATTTGGATGCAGCCTTGGAGGTCAGAAAGAAACATGCACAGCTAGACCATTAAGACTCTCTTCTGTGGCAGCTTGAATTAGGAAGGAGAAAACTCAAAGTGAGTGGCAGCCAGAGAGGAGAAAGGGGTTAAGAGGTGAGAGAAAAGCAGTCTTTGGGGAGCAATTGATTTCCCTGCATTCATTTTGTTTGTGTTTTTCAATCAGTGGGGAATGGCCATAAGTCCACCTGCAGTTTTGGTCAACTCTGCATGATTTTCAGTCTGCATACCACAGAGGTGAGCGTTTCTAATTTTCAGCAACAGAACAGAGGGAAATTCCATGTAGCCCACACAGTATCTGAAAATGTACACAGTGGGAAATGGGACAAAGCCTTTTGGATGCAGTTTACTTATAAACGTCTTATATATGCATTGGCAGAGAGTGCTTGCCTTCTCCATTGGGGGAGAGCTGGGAGTCTAAGTGTCATAAAGGTGAACACCAGAGGATTTCTTAAAAATTTGTTTTTTACCTCTTTACAACTTGCTTTATGACACATGCAAAACTCTCATATATTTGAAGGCATTCTGAATCTAAAACATAAATGAAACTCTTCAAGAAACAGTGATGTTTTAGCTGCAAGGTATCCTGTTAAGCTATCTGCCCTCACACTGAAAACACAGTCCTCTATATTTTTAATTGTTATCACCAGTTTTTAGGCCTCCATTCCTTTATTTACTTAACCTCTATAATACAAATATGGAAGTCAGATCTTGTTATCTGTAATATATGGACCAAGTTACTTCATCTATTATTTTCCATATGACCCTAGTTATTTCTATCATGCTGGAAGTATTTTTAAAACTTGTGGAAGAAGTTTATTACGTGTAAGAGTATGGAATTGCAGATGATGTACATTTTCAAGGGGAAGCTAAATCTTTTGAGATTCTTTATACTTGACTGTTGTGGAACAGAATGAAATCTGAAGTGAAATGATAGTGAAAATGATCCAGTAGCTATATTTCCTCCTGATACTAAGGCACCAGTTAGTCATTGCCCCAGCTGAACTCTCCATTTTCCCATGTTTGCATCCTGACTCTCCACAGAGTTATCTTTTTACTAATCCTGGCATATTCCATTAGCATGTTTCCTTTTTTTATTTAATGAACTCTCTCAGAAGCACAGCTCAAGGATGTTCTTACCAGTGACAGTTAATTCCAGGAATGCAAATGCTTCTTGAGTGTTGTAAAACAAAGTGGAATAACAAAACCCTCTAAACTGGGTGTCTCAAGTGTGTGTGGTACAAAGCACCTTCGAGGTAGCTTATCAGACAGGACCATTTATTCAAAGTTATACACTACACAAAGCAGCCCACGAGGCTCCACAGTAATTTTTAAAGGAAGTAGGATTGGTTTATCAACACACAGCTGTTACCATTCTCTTTTTCTGTGTACGTCTTCATTGTCTTTCCCCCAGTTTTCTGCATGAGAATGAAAATTAGTGGGGCATAGTTACAGAATTAATGTCACTCCTATTGTACGTAAAGTAAATCTTCATGTGGAAAACAAACACAAGTGAGGTCAAGAAAGGCAAAAATCTTTAACTAATCATTGACATTTAGGCTAATTTCATGAAAGAAAAAAATTGGCTAATATTCTAAACCATTTATATTCCCAAGGGAAGTTATTTGCTCACTGTGAACAAAAGAGTGTAAATGATAATGTTAATTTGCCCTTCAAATAAAGCAGTTAGCTATAACTGTGCATTAAACTGATGTTGGTTTTGTTCTAATACATGCTCAATACTCTTGCAATTNGCACGTGCATACATAAAAGGACCTTTAGTTCAAGAGTGTCTTCCTGACTAAAATCTGATGCCAGGCACAATGAACATCAAGTGAAGCTACAGTGTTCACAGCGGTGGAAAGTTTCTAGGAGCACCAACTCTGATCTGAGGACACTGTTGGAGATAGAGAAGGTACATGGATGAGGGGACTGTTCTCAGCATGAAAAGTGGCTCACCTGAACATGCCACTTCAGAAATCTGTTAGGGAGTTATTAAAGGAAACATTTGAGAGAAATGCTCCAGCAAATCATGAAGGTAGTTAGTATGCTAATGCAGGTGACAACAAAGTTGAGGACATTGAAGTTGAGTACAAAACATTTGTAAAAACTCCTGAATTACTCAAACATATTTTATATTCATATTTATATTCAGACCTTGAAAACAAGTTTGTCTGAATGACAAGCACCATCCAGTGAGACCAATTTCTGTAAAATTAATGGTTATTTTTGAAAGGATACTTGAATGTTTTCATCATATATAAATGCATCATTTCTGCCCAATTCTCTCCCCAAAATTAGGGTATCATGATTGAATTATTATAACTCTTAGTGCAGACAAATATTTATATTATCAAGACTTCTAAGACTTTTCTGTTCATCAGTAGGTAGCAGTTGCTGGTTAGGTTTACAGTAGGTTTTATTGTGCTGTTTAACTGCCCATTCCATGGTGGTCTATGCTTTCAGTGACAAATGACTGCACGCAACTTGGGTGCTATATCATTAAGACAAGGAGAGGCATTTATTTTTTCCACTATGTAATGTAACTGTGAATGTGCATTCACTTTGGGGGAATTATTTACTTACTATGACAAATAGTGAATTTTTAAGTATTTAAAGATCTTTTTTTTGGAGAGTCCCTCCTCTATGGATATATTGAAGGTATTGCTGTGACACAGCATGAGAACTTATGGTATAGTTATCTGAAAAAACGTATCCACTCCCTATAACATGTTTCGATTGCTTTTTTAGACTCCATAAAATTTTAGCAAGCACTAAACATAGAACTTCATTCATCATCATGCAAGCAAAGTCTGCCAAAGGAAGCCTACTCTTCCTGAGCTAAAAGTGGCAACACTCCAGTATTGGCAGAAATCAAATGAATCATTTCCTGCTTTTAGTTTTAGATAAATAATCAAAAAAGATTGTCTAGATTCTGATCCAAAAGTAATTTTTCATAGCAAGGAATAAGACTACAGCTACAAAGACTTTAAGTGGGGAATGTTCTCCTGTTAATTACTTGACTGGAAAGGCCGAAAGGAACTTGTAGTCAGATCAAAATATTAGAATCCAGTTTAAAACAAAATGTTAAATAATTATATTGACTTCTAAGTAGAGTAGCCTGAATTGCATTGAAATAGAGAAGTCTGAGGATTAAATTTGCTCTTGATGCACTGAAGCAACTTAGTCCAACAGGCTCCTGGTAGATCTGCCTACTTTCTGTGGGAGACAGAAGGCAGAGCAGGCACAGCAGAGGCAGGAGCTGCCACAGTAGAGAGGGGGTGGTGGTGATTGCCATGAGGAGTTATCTGTGAAATCTCTTTTGTTCTTTCAGTTATTCCTCTTCTAGTATCCAACACAAAAAGTGTGTCTGCCCTGCTGACAGGGTAATGCCTGTCTACATTTGGGTATGTGTGGCAAAGGGGTTGGAGGAGAGAATAACGGGGTAACATCCCTGGAACCACAAATGGAGACTGGGAAATAAACAGAGAGAAGTGGTCAGACCAGGGCAACAATCAGAGGCCAAAGGAAGAGACTAATGGACAGAGAAGAAGAATGAGGTTTGAGTTAAAGGAATTACTAGAACTGTGCTGGGAAGAAGGGCAGGGTCAGTGGCATAAAGGATGAGGTGAGGTAGGGAGTGGCCAGGACTCACTACCTGTAAGAATCCCTGTAAGCCTCATGTCTCACAGAGGCTCAAAGCTCACTGACAAAGCATGTGTCTTACTCATTTGTCTTACCTGCCTGACCTAAAGGATGACAACTTCAGGGAGCCTGGGTGAAGGTATTATATAGAAGGAGCGCAGACAGATGGGAGATCTTGACTGACTTGAGGTCAAAGAGCAAGTAGTTCAATAAATAACTTCTGGTGAAAAAAAAAAAAGAAAAGAAAAAAGAAGAGACCAAAGAAACATTACAGAGTCCTGATCATGGCTTAATTCCTGATTAACTGTCAGCTTCAGTGTCTGTAAGGTGATAAAAAGATAGTTAAATAAAATCTAAAGTCCTAAGTAAATTGCATTATCTACATTATTAAACAGAAAAAATTACACCTTTTTTTTTTCTTTTCTTTTTTTTCCTAAGGGATAGTAGCATGCCACCATAGCCAGCACTGAGTGCATACAGGATCCAACCACCATCAGATCTACTTGAGCTCGATGGCTGTTTCTCACAGCTCTATGAGCTGGGCCATAGCTGTCCTATGGGAAATGCTGCAGATGTCAGATAGTTACTTGGCATGGTAGCTTCCCACTTTTGCAACAAAACTCTTCAGTACTTTTGTCATGGCAGTGTATAATGGAGTCCAGTTCTGCAACCAGCCCCGTGTGGGGCTCCTCTACTGGAGCTCGGGTGCTCAAACAGTTGAGCCAGTTTGAATCACATCATTTATGATGATGGAATCCTACTGTCCATATTCAGCTGGCATTCTCAAACACCCAGCTCTGGAAATAAGATTGATCACATTTGGATAGCCTCCCACTCCCTTTACAGGAATGTCATGAGACTGGAAAAGTGAGCCATGGGAAGGGAGTGAATCAAGTTATCTGATTATCAATATTGATTCTGAATCATAAAGCATTTCTCTGTAGTGAGTGGTTCAGAAGAAGAGTAGTAATTTACAAATGTAATATAAAAATTATATATTGCAGATCTGTGGCTATACCTAGTTCAAGATTTTTTGTTTAGGATTTTGATGGTAGGACAGAAATCTACAAACTTATCTTTCCTGGGTTTATGACCCAAACCCCCAGCATTCTTGCACAAATCACAAGATTACAAGACTGAAAAGAACATTTTTCTGAGATTTTGTTTGGATCTGAATGAGCTATTTTTCACTCAATCTAGAATCCAAATCACAAGGGTATTCTTGGCATAAGGCTTGCAGTTGAAACCACTCAGAAATATGCATGAATATAGACTCGATATGTGGTTTTGGACCATTTCAAAGAGTAAAAGGTGTGATGTGCTGTCATTTCTGGAATACAGACTGTTATTAACTCCTTTCATATCACCAAGAAACAGAACCATAATGTGATAGCTTTATATTCCTATAATATCAGTATGCATTTTGAAATCAGTGTCAATTGATGGATGCCAAGATGTTCAGATTATAACCACACAACTGACAATTGATAACAATGCCAAATTGGGTAATTTTTATGACTAGTCATGCAACATCTAGCTTTCTTAGTGCTTGAGCCACTAAAATCAAGTATTACATAACAATGTAATTTCATTCAAAAAAATAAAACAATGCATTAATTATTTGTTGAGTGTCTGCTTTCATGGTTGCAGACAGAAGCTTAAAAAATGTGACCATACTGCAGACTAACAAAACAAAAGACACTTTCTTCTTAAATATGAAGTGCCAGCCAGCCTCATAACTTTTGGTGTCTGACTCATGATTTTTGAATTCTTGGGATTGGCAGCATTGTACTAATATGTTTTGTATCAAAATTCAACTTCATTAAAATGTAACTTTTTCCGTCTAGAAATTTGTAGGTCAAGAGGCTAAAAGGCATGGAGGGAGGGGGCAAAAGGAGGGTTCCCTCTCAAAACAAGACCTTTCAACACGGTTTTTTCCTAAGGAACTACAGCCTGAAGGAGGACCTGGACTTCTAATCCTGTCTTATGGGGTAAATCTTGCCTGACAGGGTGATAGTGGCTACGCAGGAGCGTTGCTGTCTCGCCTCCACAGTACGACACTGCGGCCAGCTCCATGGGGAAGTGCCAGCTCCGAATGCCCTGAAGCTACCTTCCCTCTGCGCCCAGCCCAGGGCTGTGGGTGAATACCACATTTCTGCTCACAGTAATGAAACCCAGTGTCTTCCAAAATAAATATTGTTTCTTGGTTACTAATATAAATAAATGCATTGCGCATTACATTTTTGGAGAAGAATGTGCAAGACCAACATTTTTGAAGTCTAGTGGAGAGGTCCTCCCTCTGTTTCCCTCTAGTCCTCATACAGGGAAACTTCCACTTGAGTCAGTGGGAATTTACAAAACTAAAAACTACAGAGGCACCCAAAAGTACGTCAGGTTTTTTTGGAGATTTTTTTTTTTCCTTCTGAAAATAAGCTTGAGATTTGGATTTTATTTGAGAAAGTGAAACAACTGTGGTATTTCTTTTTTTCTAGTGTTTTTTTTTTTAAATAGTTGTAAATTCTGTAGTTTGTAGCTCTCCAAATGGAAAAACGAATAATTTGTTAACTAAATGGAAAATTAAGGAAGACAAGTAGCACAGTTAAGAGCATGATTTATTACAGTTCACATCTTACTGTATGTCCACACATTCTTTTAATGCTTTTCATAGGAAACAAAACCTGGATTCACACTTTTCCCAGTGAATGTAAAAATAATTATTTTTCAATAAGTTCTATCATTCCTCTCACTTCATTTAGACTTGCTTTAATTATATTCATCATTGTTGTGATAGATGACAGTGCTGGGAAGAAAGAGACAAAGAGAGAACAAATATATTTTTATATCAATTATCTATCTTAAAAGCCAAATAATTGGTTTTTTGTATAGAATGGAAATCAATTTTCTTCTCATTCTCAAAGCTAAATCTGTGGTTTGTAGAGAATTAGTGATAGATTAACCCCTAACACTCAACTGTTTGGATTGTGTTAAAGGAATCGCTTGAAGACATAAAAGTGCAGTCATTCTGTGTTTTAAATACTTCATGCCTGCTCTAAGTGTATAGTATACTAAGAAATTTAATAATAGTAAGCTTTCTCATCATGGTTGTATAACATCATGTCACAGATCCTTTCTTTACTTGGTGGAAACCAATGTGGTTCCATTGTTGATTATTTTGTTTTCTTTTTAATTAAGTTATTTCTCTTCTGTATTTCCACAAGGTGTTGATTTGGGATGTGGTATTTCAAAGCCCAAAAGCCAATTTCTCAACTCGTACTCCAGCCTTGGTTTCAAAGCTCGTGTTTTTATGGGGAGAGAGGAAATTTAAAAACTGGGTTAGGCTAAACTTTCTCCCTTCTCTCTTGAAAAGGAGTTTGCCTCACTTGGAAAAAGCTCTGGTGAATGCTGTTCTCTGAACAGCTCCCAAGCAGTGTCTGGGAGATGCTGACACCATTCCAGGGATGGTGTATCAGAAAGGACAGTACTATGCTAGGTCTGAAAATATGCTCTGTCATTGATGTTTTTGTCATCAGAGATGTAACCAGATAAAGCGGCTTGGACTGTCTACTCTCAAACACTAACTATCTCCTAGAATTACCTAAAATATATCAATTTTTTTTGTAAATGCCTCTGCAGAGACTCACACGTGATCAGGACTGTTATGGCATAGATGGGTAGAGACAAGTGGGAGACTTCCACTGTTTGGACGAAAGTATGTATTTCAGGTGTTTAAGAGAAAAGGAAAAAATGTTGCTGTTAATTCCCACTTTACCTATATTTCTTTTAGTATCAGTAAATTTAAGGTATAGCCCAAGAAGCGGGAGATGGATGGTGATTTGATCCCAGCTCCTAGAAGTGCCTATTTATCATCTACAAGAAAGGGATCTTGGTCATATAACTTGAAGGGAAGTCTAATATATAGCTGTTTGTGTGACTCAATTTGGTGTCTAAAGTAAGCACTAATTCTGGTGTTGATCTTGATTTATTAAGGAAAGACATTGTCTACTACTAGTGTTGTGGAATTTGCTTTGGTGTCTGCCTGTGGTCAGATATGTTCCTTCAGGCATTTCCAGTATATGCTGTTGCTTTTTTTTCCCCTACACAATTGCTTTCCTAAAGAATTTTTTTGAATAATAAAATGTGACACTGTTTATTGACCACAAAGCTAGTTTGAACTGCAACTTTGGCAGCTCTCAGAAATTCAACTTTCAATCAAGAGTGATATACACTTGCTATGGTTGGTTATAAATGAAAACATGCCCCATGAAAGAGTATATAATGGAAAATATGGAAATTAAGGGCTTCTGATCTGTAATTGGTAGGCTGAATCTCTTCTGGTGTTCCACTTAATGTTTGTCAAGTCTTCTTATAATTCAATATCCCATATGAGGATGATCTGCGTAAAATTAAATTATGGACTAATCTTGACTTCCCAGAAAGTTTCTCATTTTCTTAGTGCATGTTTTAAAACATGTACTTTTGTTAGTAAATTAATAAATAGTCATCTGGTGTTATAGGCCAAAAGGAGATTCATCAGAAAGCAAAAATGAACGTAAACACACCATGTGAGTTGGGAGCTATGTCACACATGGAGAAACTGAAGAAAAACATGATCCAAACAAAACAGAAAAAATGGGCTCATCCACATGAGGAAAACATTGATAATTTATATACTATGTCTTTGTAATGTAAAAATAAAAACAGGATCAATGGAATAGCACAGAGTCATAAAATCATAGAATGGTTTGAGTTGGAAGGGACTCCTGGCATGGGAAAGGAACCCTCCACCAGACCAGGTAGCTCAGACCCCCATCCAGCCAGGCCTTGAACACTTCAGGGATGGGCACCAGGCAAGTTGTCACAGTGCCTCACCAGCCATATAAATCTACCCTCCTACAGTTTAAAGCCATTCCCCCCTGTCATATCATTACATGCCCATGGAAAAAGTCCCTCTCCAGCTGTCCTGTAGGCTCCTCTTAGGTTCTGGGAGGTGTTATAAGGTCTCCTCAGAGCCTTCTCTTCTCTCGGTTGAACAAGCCCCACTATCTGAGCCTGTCTTCATAGAAAAGGTGCTCCAGCCCTCTGACCATCTTAGTGGCCTTCTCTGGACTTATTCCAACAGGTCAATGTCTTTCTTTGTGTTGGGTGTCCAGAGCTGGCTACAGTACTCCAGGTGGGGGTCTCACGGGAATGGAGTAGAGAGACAGAAACCTCTCCCTTGGCCTGCTCCTGGTGCAGACCAGATGCACATCTGCCAGGATGCAAAGCCATTGGGTACGGGAGAAATGTTAGCATTAATGAATTTTGTTGTTTTTGAAAACTGCTTTCTGTAACTGGATGCCAGCCTGCCAGAGACAGAGGGTGACACAAAGCGATGAGAAGCGCAGGACAAAGCACAACGCAGACAAAATCCACAGTTCCTGCTGAGTAATGTATGTGAGGTGGAGCAACTGCACACCTACGGAGCCATTTTCTAGTTTAGCTAGAAAACAGGTACAACAACGTCCTCAGTCAAATAAAAACTATTTCATTTGAGTTATAAACCTGAAAATGCTGGGTGAAATTTGTGGAAAAAAGATCAAAGGCCAAGTAGCTGGTGGATGTAGTGGTCAGACAGGAATCCGAGGAACACATAATAAGGCATTGCTAACCTGAAAGCATTCACAAATCATCAGTCAAGTCTGGAATGTCATGAGTTTGGGGAATTTTTTGATATAATAAATATAGGACCTGTTTTGTCTTTTAAAGACTCAAGATCAGGGCATTTTTGAACAGCTTTTTTTTAAACCAAGTTGTGAACCATAGTGTTATGTTTGGAAAGGGTGAAAGCTGAGTCTTACTGCTCAGGGTAAAAAAAGAACTTTGAGAAAACACTTGTTGGGTGACTTGCAATAAAGGTCATAACATTTGGCAATGCAGAGAGAGATTAATCTGGAAAGTACTGTAGTTGAGGAAAACTGCTGGCAGTCAGTATACGAGAAATTGAAAATAAGGCTGTATAATATTTATAAAAATAGCAGTCATCATGCATAGGCCTGAACCTGAAAGCTGCAATAAGCTTAGACTTCTGATATTTGATGCATTCACAAATGATCCTTGTTTTATGAAAAAATGTATTTGTTTTTCATAAATATTTTTATTTATTTATAAATTATCAAGAAACCTGAGTTTTTCATGTCCTGTATGCTTTTATCCTATATGAATCATCCTGTTTAGAAACAGAAAAAGTGGAAAGCAGTATGCTTTTAATGTAACATTTTTAGAGGTGAGAAAAAACACTTTTTTATCATGGGTTGTAGAGTATCAAAAAGGTATATGAAGCAGAATTTAAATTGTGCAATCAGGGATGGCTTGCCATTCTTTTGGTAGCTTTAATTTCGTAAGTCCAAAAAGCTTTTATTGGTCTGGTCTGGTATGTTTGACTGCTGAAATTATTACAGATCGAGACAGACAATGAACACATATTATGGCAGCTTGAGATCTGGATAAGGAATTATTTCTTTGATCAGGAACTATATTTTCCTGGATCAGGAATTATATTGTTTTGTGGTAGAGTAAAAAAACCATTTCAAATTCTAATCAGTAGTAGATATCAGAGAGCTCTTATTTGTGGACAGAAATAAAAGACGCTGCGTTTAGATTCCAATTCAGTATTAGAAATTTTTTACATTAACCCTTTTAGCAGTCTAAGAGAAGGTATCCAAGCTGCAAAGGCTTTCTGTCACTTCATTTCTGAGTACTATGAATGTTTGCTAAACAATTATTTTATTAATCTGTTTTTTGTAAGGAAAACCCCCACCTCCTCTTTTCAGCTGGGGAATTAAATATCAGGTTTCTTTCTTACTGAATGACACATTTGATGGAGAAGTTATAAACCCTGAAATTAAGTTTGTAATGGAAATTGTGACAAACAACTACGGCAAGGCAAAAAATATATTCTTAACAACACAGAAAAAACTATATGTATATATGAAATGTATTTGCAACATACTACATGTTTATTACAGTTTAAACACTTAAAAACGGAAAAAACCCGGCACGTACTCCAACTCTTTACTAAATACTTTTTAAATATAGCCAGAACATATTGAAAATTGTAGGACAGAAGAGTGTATGGTAAGTGGTTAAATAATTTCAAATGTAATAAAACATTTCATTTGAAATGTTATGCAGGTGATAAAAATGTCATGTAGAATTACTGTTTGGTGTGCTTTAAAATTACAATTAGGATAAAACTTAATCACCTGTGCAAATGAGGCATATTTGCCTTTGTTCAGGTATTCAGAATTTTGAAGCAGATCAGAACCTTTATCAACAGCTGATCTCAGTTCCTGTGGCACACTGTGGTGGGACTGGACGTTTCCATCCTCACGGGTATCAGGATGTGTGAACAGTGTGGTGGTTCATGGCACATGCTCCTGCTCCTCACCAGCCAAGCCAATGGATCTGGGAAAAGAGGTAATAAAGGCAGGTTTTTTTCTCTCCCTTCCACCTTTTCCCGTCCTGGAAGGGACAGAGGAGGTGAAGTAAAGATAAAAAACAAAAAAAAGAAAAGGACTGGAATGGAAGGAGACATAACTCATGGGAGGTGATTCTTTGGGTAGTACAGTCTGTCCACTTGTTAGACAAATGTAGGAAAATAAGTGTGCTCTACGTGTTGCCGTGGAGTTATTTTTTTTTTTTAAGTTTGGGAATGGACAAGTAGGCTTGAGGGGAATTTTGGCCATAGATCCTTAATATTATTTTATGATTTTTAATGAATTATACTTTTAGGACAACAAGCATAATTTTAGAATCTAAAATAAAGCCTTTAGTATCATTATTGGTTCAATGTTCTTTCTCTTGCCAGAAGTTCTGCCATTTGCTCTCTGTTTACATACACTGTTTTTCTAATTTAGTTGCCCATGATAAATCAACCTTTCCACTTCAGGAGGAGCGAGGGAATCTCTTGCTCTTGTTTCCTTTCATATGAGCATCGTCCTGAATGCTCTCTCCTGTTTTCTTGCAGGATACATATTTAGTTACCTTGTCTGCGCTTGCTGGCACCAAAGACTTAATGTGCAAGGAGAAAGGTCATTCCTGTCTGGTAAATAATAACCCTAGTTATTATTTTGAGAGGAGGCAAGAGCCGCTGCTACTTTCTCTATGCTTTTCCTTAAGGCACAAGACGTTTTCACTGCCCCGCCATTTCTTCTTTCTCCCCAAGGTCGGTTTCACTTTCAGTGGATACACTTAGACAAGTCTTGGATTTGATTCAGTTAAAATTACTGTATGTTTGGCATCTGTGTCATGGAAGCACAGGCAAAGCAGCTAAACACTGTGGAAAGTTGTTGTTCTCTGTTTTCTCTGGCCATGCATAAAGTTCTTCAGTGCAGAAGCTTAAACATTTAGCTTTGAATTGAGTCCCCTGGAATTATATGCTTTTTGGTATTATGTTAAATTTTAGACAGAATATAAACAAGCCATTGCTTCTCAACACTCTACATAGTAGCTGTTCTTTTTCTAAATTATTATTGTTTTTATTTTTTTTTTTATATGGTGAGATCCAGTCTAAGATTTAGTCTGTGTCTAGGCCCAGGAATAACTTAGTTTGTCTTGACTGTATGGAGAAAAGATCCTAACAAGCCCAAAAAAGTGGTGAAAAAGTTAAGCCTCTGTCTTCCCCCCTTCACAGGAACTTTTCAAAATTAGTATGTTTCAAGAAGGACTGTTTAAAATAGTCAGGGAATGTCTGCTCTGCCTTGTATTGCATCAGTAGTTGGATTCACCTTTTGCCATTTGGCTGGTAGCCAAACAGAGCAAACCAACTGGTCTGGGAGGCATCTTGACAGCGTCTCTGTGGTGTACTGCAACCATAGCTTGCTAGTCCTCTCAGTAATTAGTGATTTGTAAAGGAGAGGATACCCAAGGACACATGCTGGGATTAATTAGCTGGCGCCCTGCATATTTTAAAAATGTTATGGCTTGTGGAACAGGGCTCTGTTTTGGACTTAAAGCAGTATGGCATCATTCTGCATAGCTGTGAAAAAATAAGTTGTCTGCAAGGTGCTGGAGACTCAGACCCTCCTAGGGACAGTCTGGAGCAGAGCTGGAGTTACAGGAATTTCAGAATCAAGACCAGGTGTGCATTAGTCATGATCTCTTCATGTTCAAGGTTATGTCCCATTCATTCTGCCCATTTTGTTGGTGAAAAACAAATCAGTGAAGTCCATAGACGGAACCAAAAGGTTCAATCATAGTTTTCCTTCTTGAAAAACTGAGGACTTATTTTGGAATGTTTAACTTGTGACAAGAATCAGAGGAGAAATTTCTTTCCCTTGTTAAAATGGCCAATGAACTTTGTTAATTTGTAACCAACAGCATTCCTGTTTAATGGAAAAAACCCTTGGGCAGCATGTGCTGGTTTTGGCTGGGGTGGAGTTGATTTTGTTCACGGTGGCTGCTATGGTCTGTGTTTTGGATTTATGCTGAACACAGTGATGATAATAGAGGCCAAAACCTTTTCTGCTTTCCATATTCCTATGCTGGCAAGGAGACTTGGGGTGCATGGGAAACTGGAAGAAGACACAGCCATGACAGATGACCCCAACTGATCAACGGGATATGCCAGACCATATGACATCATGCTCAGTACATAAAGTTGGGGGAAAAGGAAGGGGTTGTTTAAAGTGATGATGTTGGTCTTCCTAAATAACTGTTATGATGGGCCTCTGCTGTCCTGGGGATGGCTGAACACCTGCCTGCCTATGGGAAGCACTGAATTAATTCCCTTTTTGCTTTGCTTGTGTGCATGGCTTTTGCTTTTCCTATTAAACTGTTTTTATCTCAGTCCACTGGTATTCCAGGTTTTACCCTTCCGATTATGTCCCCAGTGCTGCTGGTAGGAAAGTGAGGGAGCAGCTGCATGGGGCTTGGTGGCTGGCTGGGGTGCATGCTTACATTTCCTCCTTTTCTGATGATCTGAGCTGGTTTTATCCTGTGATCAGAAAGCCTGAATTCTGTTATAATCATGCTGCAGGATTCAAAAAAATGCAGTATGTAGAGTAGTCCAGGTGATAGGGTGATGGAGAACTTATTCATGACATCCATCGCCTGGATCAGTGAGAACGGATGGTGAGCAGACAGTAGAATGGAGGCACAAATCTCTATTTAGACATGTTCAAGTTAACTCAGCATCTTTGCTTTCAAACTAAGGATGTAATATTGCATATTTGCCAGAGCTGCTCAACAGAGAAAGTTTTTGAATCAGCCTATTCTCTTATCAAATTTTGACCAATTTGCAAGTCAGGTTTAGACTGCCCAAAACAAATTTAACTAACCGTGGTCAAAGTCATCTGACCATTTAGAAAAGATAACAGCTCTATCAAAAAGTTGCTATTCTACCTAACAGAGCAGTACAACTCCATGGGTAGAGATAAATGCCTTGCATAAAAATGCTCTGTACACTTTTTTTAATAAATCAGATTAGTATAGTTATCCAAGGTTTATCTTTGGTAGGAAAAGAGATCAATTCCATGCTTTCAAACATGTTGCATGGGCAAAAATAGAATGTTCATCAGCTATGCATTTAAAATGGAGCAGACTGACACAGTTCTGGACAGCCTCATTTATAGTTGTCTTGACATCTCTTTCCATTATCTGTTAGTTGTTTTGAAGAGCTTACAATCAGTGCTTTAACTACACACAGGTATATATATATATATTAATGTACACTGGAGACAGGTCCAACATATTAGAAATTTAGGCACAAGGGAGTTATAAATGTTACTTGATGCCTTATAAAGCCCAAGATACCTGCCCGGTGCATAGGCTCTGTAGCTTGATGTAGTCAGGTGATAACATGTACACTCATGCTGCCTACTTCAGCAAATGTCAAAAGTTCATGCTAAGTACTACATAAATTATCACCTAATTAAGAGCTGTTAAGGTTTGAATTGGGAGGGAAGTGTAAACTTGATTCTCCTTAGAGAGCTATATGCAGAAATATGATGTAGAATTAATTTTACGAATAAAGGTCAAAGTTCAAAGCCTGAACGTATTTATTGGAAGAAGGAACTGGAAGGGAATCTTGACTTCCTTAATTAAATCCTTTTCTGCTCATGAAAATACTAAGAGGTTAATTTGGCTTTATGTGTACTTCCCCATTATATTATAGAGATGTCAGGAGCACTGTTCTGTTACTGGCACAGTTTATATGGTTTTCTAAACCTCCCATTGCTACTCTTACATAAGTAGTTACTGAATCATAATTCAAGAATGCCAAAAAATATTCACCTAGAGGCTGGAATTCAGGATTAAAAGATAACACTGTTATGAAATGGTCTTACCTGAAGGCATTAAACATGTATAAATGTGTCTATTAATTTACTGTATTCAGAAGAATACACCTAAATATGTTATTTATCTGTTCGATGTGAAGATACATGTACTTCTGTTGGTCCAGCTGTGATATTATCCTGACTGGCTAAGAATTCTAAACTACAGAATACGATATCAACCCTTCTTGATGCTTTAGATTACAATGTCTTTAGGACAGGAACAGCATCTAGGTATGTTTAACTCACCTAGCAAAATCTGGATTCAGATTTGAGTGATTCAAGTTCTAGTGCCCCTGCTAGATCATAAATGAAGTAAAATAATGTTCGTGGTCCCTGGAAAAGAGGAAAAATTAAAGATACGGAACTAAAAAGAAAAATTAGTAGTCAGGTTAACTCTTAAGAAGCACTTAGAGAGGGACTGAACTGCGTGTTTTCAGGCAATAAATACATTCTCCTAAAGCAGTATGCGGTACTGACTCAAAAAACTGCAAGGAAGTCAAATTAGCAGTGTGACAATTAAAATATTGATTCAGAAAAGTGTATGCTGGTTTGTTTTTTCCTCCAACTAGACAGCCACCAGCTGAAGGCAGCCAAACTCCTAGGGATATCTCTGTTAAAACAACACATGAGGGTGGAAAGAAACACTAAGTGGAGTGGGAGGAAAAAGCCAGTCAAACACAAAGAGGCAAGGTAGCCAAACAGGCAGTTTCTTATCCCAAATTGCCTCTGACATGTCTCCTTCTCTGCACTTCAGAAAGGTAGAGAGGGGGGGAAATTCCAGCAGTGCAGTATTTTTTTGTGGCAAGCAGTTTTCCACATCATGAACATCATTGCTACCACAGCTGGCATTGCAGGTAGTCTTTGCAAAGGTGCTGAGGGCTGTGCCACTGTAGAGAACAAATTATTTCCTTTTCTCCTCCCCAGGTGAAATCTGAAGAATGTTGGCACTTCTCTGTTGGAAAATTTGCATTTGCATTGCCAATACCAAGAAGTGATTTCTTTGCTACAGTGTGTCTGACCTACTTATGCATTCAGGGTGTTGGCTGAATGAGAGAGGAGCTGTTTGCAGAGTTCTTGGAGATCTTCAGGGGTGCTGAACCACCTCAGTGCTGTTATAAGTAGTAATATTTTCAGTACCTTTTGTGAAGTTTTGTTCTTTATGTCTATATGTTTTGAATGATGTGCTTTTACATATAATGGTTTTACTGAAAGGTTACTAAGGGCAAAATTCATAAATATATATATCTGCATACAAGGCAACGTGATTAACTGGCAGTGCTGAGCTGGAGATGCTGCTTGATAACTAAGGCCAGCCCAAATTCTTCTTGGAAGGTTTTATATCAGCATTTTTGTTCTTTTTTTTTTTTTTTTTAAATCAAAGCATAGATGTCAGAGGAGAACAGAATATTCAGTTTTTATTTTACCTCTGAACTCTATATTTTGTCCTCTATTGTACTGCTGTAGTACTCAATGCTGCAAAAATGTCTATTCTGTAAATTTTGCTACTTGTACCACAGAAAGCGCAAGCGAAGATGGCACCTATTAAAAAAATAGCATAATGTCACATTAACAGGAACTTTGCAGTGTTTCTTTAATGTTTCCATGCTAGCAGTACGCCTTACAATAATTCCAGCCGCTATCAAGAAGAAGACTGCTTCTTACAACATCCAGGTAGCACTGAGAGAGTGTCCAGTCATTCAACTACTTTGTCCTGGTCATTTTATATTATAACCACACTGCTCTGCTGTTGGTTCAATGCATGTTTAAATCCTGCTGATAGAGGAAAAGCTGCTTTAAACTGTTACCAGTGGGTGACAATCTCTGTCCCAAGGAGAAGCAAAATCACTGGCAATTCTGCAGCATCTGTTTCTCCCCTTCTATACCACAGGGATACTTAGGATAACATTAATTCAATGAAATTCAGATTTCACTTACTTCAGTGAATGGTCAGGCCCCATCAGTTGTCTATAGAGCATGGTCTACTCCTAGCTCTGCCAATTGTTACCATTATCTCTGCAAGCCAGACTTACTGTTTGGTGTCCTATTTTTCTCACCAAGAAATTATTCTGATGCTTGAATTTACAGAGGTTTTAAATGCCTGTTGGCCAGGGAATGAAAAAAGGCCAAACAAGAGTGTTCTCTGAGTTTCTATTTGCTGTATGCATAAGCCAGGCAATTTCATCAGTTGTTAGTTTTATTAAAGGGCAGACTGGATGATACAACAAGTATGATGACATGAAAGAAACTCCATGGTCTGCTCTTTTGAGGTCTTAAGCAAAGAAGAACACATGCACCTCTGCCCCAAATTTGGTTTATTGACCTTTCAGCTCCTCAGCTGAATGCTTGGGATCCGTCAGTGTGCTAGAAATCCTACTGGACTCCCAGCCGGTGTGCCTGCAATGTTTCTTTCAGCAAACACAAACCAAGTTTGAGGGCCTGGAAAACAGTACAGCAATTTTCTGGCCCAAAAGTGAAAATAAACTCTGCACAGTATGTCACATTAGCTCTTAACTGTCTCCAGGAAGTGGAATGTTTGACAGGGAAATGTATTTGCTTGTGGCCTCATTTGATTCATGTTCAAGGAAAGAATTGAAGTCATCCCCCCAGTGGAGCACTTACATCAATCAGCGGGAGGATACTGCAATCTCCAGAATGTCATCTTCCTGCACCCTCCTCCCTGCTTCCCACTCAAGTGAAGGAGATTTTACAAGAGGGGTATGATGGCTTTTTTCCACTGACAGACGTGGTTTTGATAGCAAAAGAACCACATTGCATTGCACCCTCTCGGAATTACAGCCCTGGCTTGTCTTGTTAGAAGGCAGGAATACTGCTGTAATACTTAAGAAAGGGTGGCATTACTTCTTAATCTCTCTCCTTCTCCTCCTAGGATATGACACAGGCTGCTGTTTATCACTGTTTGTTCCTTCCAAATCCATTCACCCAGCATGGCTAACCTGATGAGCCAGCCACTCAGATCCAGGAGTTGGACTTGATTATCCTTGTGTTCCCCTTACTACATAGATCATAGAATCATGATTTATGATTCTCTGATCTCAACTGCCAGCTAATCCCAAGTTATGCAGCAAGTAGTGGCATTCTGTGTAGGACAAATTGGATAGGATCAGCATGAGTTAGGTGTAGAAATCTTTTTACATTGGGAAGGGATGATGTCATTGTGGCGGATCTCTTTGCACCTAACTTTCCATCCCCTGTCTCCTCCCAGTAGGAAAACATGGAGAAAAATTCGTAGAGGCTTCCACAGTGTTAGTATGAATTTGGCACAACTCCGTAAGGAAGGTCCAGAATTACCCTCATACTAAAGACATATGCCAGAAGAGACCAGGTTCAGAGTGCAGAAGGTGATTTTTAAAATATAGTTGATAGAATACAATCCCGCTTCTAATTTCTGATTGGGTTCCTAATTGGTTTTCTCCATCACACTTCAGATCCTGTTAAGGACACCCTCCTGACTGACCTCAGTGCTAGCTTCCATGAGACAGAACAGTAAAACTTAGGCTTAAAAGTAGAGACAAAATGTTAAAAGATAAATGGAAGAAATTTGCTGATGTTATAGTTTATGTCTTTTTCCTTTGTCTCCCCTTCAAATTTTGCTATTTCTAACTTTCTACTTTCTGACATGGGGAGTATCAGAACCCTCTTAGAAACTTAACCACAGCATCTCTCCACACTGCTGTCATTGATGGGGAGGTAACTCCAGAACTTCATTAAAGATGTGAGTGTTTGTGTTTTTTTGCCCAAAATATTTCTCAAGATATTTTAAGTAGGCAAACAGATACGCTAAAATTCTAAAAATAAATATTTAAAAATACTTGACCTCAAGATACCAATCCAAGAGAAGCAGAGTGTAAAAGGACCTTTAAAGGGATTTTTCCTTGCATCCTACCCGGAGCAGAGCCTCAGGTTTACCCACTTGTGGTTAAGGCTGATGTAGACTGAGCTGCCACCTGAGCTGGCATCATAGGAAGGGCCAGGTATTTTTCAGGTTTGTAGTACTCTGGCATAGGTGTTGAAAGTCTCAGCATGGCATGAGGATTTTCAATCTGTTCTTAGTGAGATAGTGCAGTTCACAGGGGTTGCCTTATGGGTCACAAACCTTGCAAAGGAGATGCTGTTGTCAACACTGTTTCACACACAGTTGTGGCCATGGCAGGAACTCTGGTTTGGCACAATATTAGCAAAATAGGTGTGAATTCACTTGCACAGAAGCCTGTTTCCCTTTTGAAAAGCATGAATTCTGCCATCAGTTTGTTCCATCAGACAGAATATTAAAGAAGGGTGTATTCTTTCACATGCCCTGCACTATCTACACTAACCAGCAGTATGATCTGGATTGCTGCAACCCAATACCAGATGGACCTTGACTCCAGTCTTCATTGTAGGTCTGTGCCCTCTGTGGTTATGGCAGGACTTCATCCTGAAATAGCTGCTTGACTTTAGAAATTCAGGCACGGCCCTCTTATTTGGATTTTTCAAAGTGCAGGTTTCAGTTGAACCCATAAGCAGCAACTAGGTTTAGTAAATGAAGACAGATTTTCCCAGGTATTTAAATGCTGGGCAGAATGATACAGTGTCTGCAGGCAGCTTGCTATGTGCTGGATGAAATCCAGAAATATCATTGCTGCAGGGTTTACACATTTCAATGTGCATACGATCAGAAAATACTTTGAATGTTTATGCCTCACATAAAACAAAATGTTTTGCCCAGTGTCATGACAAATACCAAGGATTCTACAATAACAGTGAATGATTTGATTTTTAATTTAGTACTTGGTATTGCGGAGAACAGAGTCTCTTAGTAAAAGATTATGGTCTTAAGATCCAAGCCTAAATCTGTTTTTAAAATTTGTATTTTAGATCCTTCCTGTTCTGGAAATAAACAGAACTGTGTTTCATTAAAAGGCAAATATCTCCAAGAAAATGGAATATGTAAATACATGTGTTTGATTTTGTTTTATGCTGAGGGTCATCCAGTCTTAAAATACTTCAGAAGAGGAGAATTGCCAGATAGAAATAATGACATATGACAGCAAAGTAGTTGTCTATCTTGAGAACAGACACTGTTTGGGGCTTTTGCTGAGCAAATACATCCCTGGGTCATGTGGAATATGCTCCTTGTTACCGGGACATGGTCAGCTGAGTTTCAGTGGTCTTCTAGAATTGCAAAGGGTTAGACTGAAGGCTCGTTTTAGTCAAAGTGGGGCAGCTTATTCTTGTGTAAGTTCACATTTTCCCTTGTCAGGGATATTGGTGTACTGGGAAGACCTCTCAATGTTATGAAGCAGCAGAGCCAAAGAACATTAGAAACAGGAGATGTTGAATGTCTTGAATGCTGAAAGTGATGAAGAAAACCAATTCATAGATCCTCTTCAAAAGATAAGGGCTCCTTTCCCTACTGCATAAAGTGAGAACAGTGTTAGAGGGACCAAGTGATCTGTAGTGATGCCTCCTTGCTACACAAACTATTTTCAATGCACGTCGGTCCATTAATTCAGTCACTGTTTTCTGGATGTTTTGTGACACCACAAAGCAGCTGTTCTTTACTCTTCTGACTAAGACATTTATATTCAACCCTGACATTTTAATCTAATAAGAAAAAAAGCTTTTTACCTTCTTGCAGTATAAACAGAGAACCTTTATATAATGGGCATCTGTGGGATATGGAATTAATCCCACTAGTGCGGAAAAACCTTCATAACTCTCTTGCGGCTTCATCACTCTTTGAGTTATGAGGTCTTCCTCTCACTTGTGGGATAAAGTCCAAATCCCACAGAAGCTTATTATGTGTTCACTATTTATTAAGACTTCATCATTTAAAACAAAACACTTAAGAAAGACACTGGGAAACATTTAAAATCAAAGAGGCTTCAGTCTGAGGAATATTTGTTATATTTGAAGGTTTTTAAAAGCAGAGAAGAAAAAGTTCATTTTAGTCCTGATAACCACTGTACTTGCTGCTTCTGATTATTTTTCCTTTTTTTTTTCTTTTTCTCCATGGAGAGATTCTGAATGTTTTTCCTTTCTTTCCTACATGATTTTATAAATCTTTTAGTATCCTTCTGAAGATTTTCCTTGCTTTTCTCTGCTTTGCAGCCCAATAACTAAAGCCATTAACCAAGAGTAAGAGCCCTTGTTCCCTGTCTTATGGCTGTATGTAGTTGCTGTACCTTGATTTACAGAAAGTCCTTTAAATGACATTCACTGTTTTGCAGAAATGTAACATAACACAGTATAATACCTTAAGCTTAAACCTGGTAATTTAGAAGTAGCAACATTTTGTACCAAGGCTGTTCTAGAGCTAAGAAGTTTGGGCAGGAGGTAGGGAAACCTAACTTTGGTTTAAAACTCTGTCATACACTCTGTCTGGGCGCATTTAACCTCTTTGTCTTCCCTTGCCTTGATTTCCACAGACAGACTTTTCCCCTTCTATTTCTTTATGGTGTTTCTGTGCCTCAAATAAACTAGAAGCTAAAGTCCACCAAATTATTTGATATAATGCAAATGAACATAGTCATTATATTAGCCATGCTGCCTGGGAATTAAGCAAGAATCTTTACAGTCACCGTATTACAAAAAAAGCAAGAGACCCAATTAAGAAATATCTTTTAATTGCAATTATGTATTTTAAATCACACAAATACTATTGTTATTTGAAGCATTTTTACTGATTTCTTATTATTATGAAGGAATAACTGTTATCACCTATATAATTCTCCCCTCCCACAGACACAACTAATTCTCCAAACAGTTGTGACAAACAAGGAGCTCTATCTTGCAGCTGAGGAAAATGAGATGGCTACTCTACAGAATGACTACTCCAGTGTCATCCTATACATTAGTGTCTGAACTGGGATGAGAAGACAGAAGATGCTGGTTGCCAGCCCTGAGCTCATGGCATAGCTCCTAGGGAAAAGTTGGTTAGTGTTGGTCATTGAAATAGGCATATACTTTTTCATCATCTTTCATCCGGTGAGATGAGAATATTGAAACATTTGCATGGTACGTGTGGACAACCTTGCATTGGCACTCTTCTGAATCTTGTCAGACACTGTACCTGCAGGTGCTGTGCTCCCTTTCTGCTGGTACTGAGGGCAGATAAAAAGCACAGTGCAGTTAAAAGGCTGGTGGTTTTGAAACTGTTTGCCCCTTACAAAGAAATGTTCAGGCAAAAGAGCAGACTGTGTCTGGGGAGTGGGGAACAGAATAGGATTGCTTTACCTATTGGAAGATTTGTGGGCATGTTGTATCATTCTTTACCTCCAGAAAAAAAGTAATCAAGTAAATTTAGATAAATTCCAGGGGACCAGCCAAATCTTTTGTGCATACTTGAACTCTGGATCTATTGACTTACTCGTTATGTTCTTCCAGTTAATCACTTTTCTTTCATTACCCCTAATAGAGAAAAGAGGATCTGAATTTAAGGCAGACAGGGGAATAAAGAACAAACAGCCATATCTGCTGCCTGTTTCTACAATTGCTAAGGGCTACTTCTGGTCTCCAGTGAGAGCTCAGGATGGGCCTTCTTTTATGAGAATCTGTGAGATTTACAGCAAAAAGCGTATGGCCAGTCAGAGAGCTTTGACTTGATGACAGATTTTTCTGCTCAGCCTTTGCTGCTGAGTGGGACTGAGTTAGCACAAAATGACCCCTTTATTCTGCTGCAGCATGGGTTTATATTCACAGGGGAAGCTCCTCGGTAGGGATAAATTGTCTTAACTCTTTCAAAGGACTTGAATTTGGCTGTTTGAGGTTTGGATCCTTGCAAAAGGTGGGCACATGATTTCAAGCTCCATGACTTCATCTATCAAAGCCACTGTCACCGTGTGGCACCTCCAATCTTTAGCTTTCTTGCATTGTTTTTCTCAGCTTTTCAATGACATTCGAAGGAGTTTCAACATGTTGCAAAGGATGCTGTCGTAGCCTAAGTGTAATAATGTTTTTGCTGTAATTATATTTAGGTGTGAAAAATTTTGGGATGTCATGGGAAGCAACTGAGATAAAATTCTTCACTTTTGTTTTGAATTTCTTTGCCACCTTCAACAAGATCTTATTTTTTTATAATATTTTGAATAGTTTAGTATCTATACATAATTTTTAAAGAAATCTAGGATAATTCTGATGACAGTGGTCAATTTTTTCTGATGCTTACACAAACATGTAATAGTAATAAACATAAAAAGTACATAAATTCGGTTTTCAGATTAAAAGAACAGAAAAGGCAAGAAAAGCATGGGCTGCAGAAGCAACAGGAAGTGAAAAGGTGGTGAGAATGAAACAAGAATGTAAATCACATTTTTTATGAGTGGCCACCCGGACGACAGAGTGCAGAAGCAGACCAGGGATGTTGTGAGAAAAAACAATGAAGAGTGCACATGTAATAATACAAAGTGCCTAAGTGAGGGGTAGGGCCGGGGCAGTGGTGGGGTAGGCTGTCCTCAAGCGGGGCTTGGAGAAGGCTCATTGCTTACTCTGCCTCCTGCTTTCTTGGTCCCCTCAACCCACCCCCCCTTTTCTTTTTTCTTGAACGAGATTGGTTTTGGTAGGGATGGTCCAAAAAAGCACCCTCTTGAACAATAAACACAAATGACTATGGTGGTCCTGTCAGCTTTGGATCTTTGTAAAATAACCAGTGATCCGCAACACTTTCTGGAATTGATTTCACAGGCTTTCTCCCTACCTCCTCACTGACAGCCTGGAAAAAAAATTCCCCTACCACCATCAGTGAATGCTATTCATTTTCCCATTATTATAAATTCTAGCATGCAAAGAGTCCTAAAGAGCAATCCCTTTGAAGCAAAGGTGATTTTGCTACTGAAGGGGTAACAAATCAAATTCTATGCTCGCAAGCTCTTACATTTTGAAAAGAACACTTCCAAATGATTAAACAGTTATGCAGGGCAAGGACTTGAAACTTTGATGATTTATTCAGACTCCATAGCTTATAATAAAATATAAATTTTTGTTAATAGTGGCATAAACCATGTTAGGGACATGGTTTAGTGCTGGACTTGGCAGTGCTGGGTTAACAGTTAGACTTGATGGTCTCAGCAGTCTTTTCCAACCTAAACGATTCTATGGTTCTATGATAAATATAACATTCTCTCCTCCTTCTCCCTTCCCCCTTTTTTCCTAAGTGTAGGACTTCCAAGATTTTTGGAAGAAAAAAAAGCATCTGTTTTTCTGTATGTTTGCTTTTTTTATAGACTTCATAAATCCAGCAGGCTTCTAGTTGGACCACTATGCCCTTTCAATAGAAGCATGTTTTCACTGGGATTTCCACATTCATAATTATTCCTCTCGTTTCTCTGCTGTGAGAAGACAAGCTGCTATTTCATTGCTTTGGGGAAGTTAATAATATGGTAGGCAAAACATCAGGAAAAATTATAATGAATGAACCTATACAAATTGTAGGGAAACACATGCTGCTGTTATAAAACATTCCCATCATAAATCCCAGCAAATCACTCTGTGCACAAGTGAATAACTTTTTAACACATAAACACTCAATTAATTAAAGGTAATATACTATATACACTCAAACTAGTGTGACACAGAAAAGACAGATTCAAATAATGGCATTCAAGATTGTAGGCCCAGTCCTGTCTGCCACGGTCCTCCTGAGAGATTTGGGAATAATAACACTCCAAAGTAACTCTCTTCTAGACCTGAAGTGAAAATGAAGTTCTCAGCCTCAATACTGCTATACTATATTATTGCATTCACTTAAAGCATAAGTAGGAAACTCCCTATTTTTTTTCTCACCTTATTTCATACATATAGAAAATGTTTCCTCAGCTTCATGCAGGTCACCATTCCTTCCTCCTCCTCCCTACTATTTCTTAATTGTTTGTATTTTTATACCTTATCCACCAGTACTTGGAAGATTAATTCTTTTAACAGTTGTATTATTTGCAAGACCAGTGAATTTACTGACATTATCTTTTCCATCTGTGACTGTGGATCAGCTCCACTAAAATTTTGAGAGCCATGTTGGTTAGAATTGCTGGGATTATTTTAAAGAAACTGTTTAAATAAATTTTTCTCTCTGTAAGAAAAAAATAAAAAAAGGAAGTGAGAGGGAAAACAAACTTTGAAATGTTTTCAGTTTCCATTATGTTTGTGTCAAGATCAGACAGAGACTCAGCAGCTGTAGAAAAATAACCAACTTGTACTCACTTAGAAAGGTACAAAGCAAGGTTCAGTTTGCCATTGCAGGGGTTATTTAGTTTTCTTTTAAACTGAAATTGCTCCAGCAAGAGTCACTGAGAGCAATCCACCAAAACAGTAGTTAAAAGTAGTGACTTGAATACAACTTTTACATTCAAGAATACTTATATTCACATACCTGCTTGAAGTTAAAAGATATTGCTATATGAATGGACAAGTATGTTTTCACAGGGAAAAATTTAATGATAGTCACATTTTTATACAGTATGTTAAGGATAGAATGGGAGCATTTTAAAATTATTTTAAGGTTTTTGAGATCAAGGAACTTTTACCACTCAGGTTTAAAGTGTATATATTTACTCTGACCAATCCCTATGTGTATTATATGTAATAGAGATTATGATGCATCTTGTAACTGTGAGCAAACAAAAATGAACATTGTCTTCCAACTCTCCGCTGCTCTTTTTTCACAACTCAGGTAGTTCTATGTTGATCCACTTTCATATCGCTCTTATGACTGATAGATCTAATAAGAACTAATGTTTACACAAGCTGAGAAAACACAAAAATGAAATCGAAAAAGAATAATGAAGTCTAAGGCTCACCCTCTCTAAGGTAACAGAATCACGAAACGGAATATTCAAGGCCAGAGAAGACCATCATCCAGCACCACCACCATATCCACCACTAAACCACATCCCCAAAAACAGGGAGAAATAGCTGACAGTAATAACTGGGACTGTTTTGGATACATGCTGTGTGATCACCTGTTTGGAATTAATTTATCATACCTAGCCTTCTGCCTGAGTGCTGAACCAGAATGAGCATTCTGCTTCCAACAGCTGCTTGCAACACCATTAACAACAAAGCATCACATGAAAGGTGTTTTGTCTTCCCAGCTATTGACAGATATTTTACTTTTTATCTTCTAATTTAAGTCCTAGATTTTCCTCAGTCAGAATATTCATTTGAGGTTGAACTTGATGTTTTATGAGAACTTTTCACCCTTTCTGCTCCTTTCCCAGTGAGTATATCAGTAAATATGACAGGATTCCCTAAATAAGCAGAGGTGAATTTCAGAGTGACAATCCACACTAGATTTGGAACCCTTTTGATGAGTCCACTCGGGTTGAAAAACTGGTTGACAGACTGGAAAATGAGGTGCAGCAGTGCAAACATCTGTCCTTTTCTATCACGGTATCTCTGATGGTAGCCTCCTCAAAATGCCATCCATGAGAACTTCTGTCTCATCCAGGGCACATTAATAGCTCTTGCCATCATGGAGGAGCCTTATGGAGCAAAACTCCCCCATAGGTTTCGGAAATCAAAGAGAAATCCTTGGTCATCCTAGCACAGGGATGTGGGTTGTCACACAATCTACCAATAATTAATGGCCTTGATAATCCTTCTCTATTTAATCTGAGTGTGTCCAGGTTACTTTGTGAGCCATTTGGATTGATAAAGACAGAGTTTTCTAAAGCGTGTAACAGAAAAACCACAGTACTGCGCACATACCTGTTGGATTCAGCAAGCGTGGTTATAGATTATGAAATTTCATGCAAAATTACTGCCAGAGAAGTTTCAAATCTTTAAAATGAACCCTCATGCTTGTCCTCAGATGTTTTAAATGGTTCATAAGTATTTAGGCCATTTAAAGACTTGTTGGTTGCCATAAAATTTGATCCTGTTAAACCGTATCCTTCACTCACGAAGTCTGCTTCTAGAATTTATGTCTTCCATTACCCTGCCCTTATTCATCATATTTCATAGTTACTCGCTCAAGAGCATCTATTTTTAGCCATGGAAGTTATCTTATATAGCCATGTTACCAACTGATGTCTCTTTTCAAGCCAAATTTAACACTTCAGTCCCCAAAGACTACTTTAAATTAAAAGTGTACTGATGCTGACGGTAGCCAACAGCAAATCCACAGGGGAAGAAGTGAATATGAATTGATCCAGTCTTAGATCCTGTCAGCTGGTGGTTACCCAAGAAATGGGTCCTCTGGGAGATTTTTTCAGTCCTTTATCTCGTTTTTAATCTTTGGCCTTCACAGTGCCCTGTGTTCAAAACTTCCACTGTTTAGTTCTTGGCTGTGTGAAACTTGATACCTGAAGCGTTGCGGTGGTGCTCTGCTTTGTGTTACCGCTCGCACTGTAGCGTTCATCTCTTTTGTTCTTATCTTACAAAAAAAGGCTGGACCATTGCTGATAAAATTACTCTAAAATTCAGGTAGAAAACAAGCCTGGGAAATGCGTGGTGTAATATCTAGTTTCTAGAATTGTACAAAAAACTAAAACCAAGAGGTCAAAATGGGAATCACTTCATAATCTTTATTTTAACCCTTATTAACAATGTCACACACCTGAAGGAGTAATAGATGACAAAAAAGGGCAAAAGGAGGATGAAACATGGACTACACCTTTTAGTGAAAGCCAAATGGAACTCAAAATCACAGACTATATTTTTATGTTTTTCTCACTAATAATATACTGTTAATAATAAAGAGCATTATTTTATATATTATTTATATATGTAAAAATATTTTTTTTTTCCCCCCAGAAAAACTAGTCCAAACTAGTAACAGTTTTGAGCTGTTTATAACCTGCACTGGTAGACCTTGCTTCACCTATTGATTTCTGCCATTGGAAAGGTAAAAACCAGCTGAATTTAAAATTTTGAGCCTTATGAAGCCGTTTAAGGTGGAAAGAGAAAATGCTGTGTTGGAAGCCAGTGAAACATAATTCCCATAACTGGGAAAATTTTAGAGAGGAAGTGTGTGATTACATGTTTGAAATTTATTGAGTCTTTCTGTCTCTCAGGCCAGAACATATGTGCTGCCCCCAGGGCCCAAACTGCCTTGTTCAAGGTGGACTGGGGCATCTCTCTGTGCTGTGCAGATAACAATGTATATGCAGCGAGTGCTTGTGTGCTTCTGGATTGGGATAGCTGCTGAAGAGACGGACACTCCCTACAAAAGAGAGGTTTTATAAGTAATACGTGAATGTGCGCAGAGAGGCAGTAACAGTGACATTGCTATAGAACAGTAGGATGGAAAAAATGAAAACAAGCCACTCAGACAAGGGTTGTCCAGACACAGGCATTCTTTAAACTGAGGACCAGCCCTCTGGTCCTCCCCTTGGAAAATTCCTGATGGGGAGATGACTTGCTATGAATTTGTGAAGTAAAATATTCAATGGAAAATAAAATATGACTTCTGGGCTGAGGCTCCTTCCCCTTATCCACTGGCATGACCTCACTGGGAGCGGAGTTGAAAGTCTTCCTGGATTGATGCAACGTGCCACTGCTGCTGGCTTGCCACCTTCCCTCTGGTCCTCAGAGATTACCTGCTCCTCCACCCACCACCAGGCAATAACTCCTTTGGGGATGACGCATCTACGTGGTCCTTGATGCCAATGACCAGGCTCTGGAAACTCAGCCTTCCTGGACAGGATCTTAGCATGGTCCTTCCTGCCACAAAATGTCATGCTGAACTGGAGGCTGACAGTGTCCAGAGCTAGAATAAAATGCTTTAGCAATAAAATCTTGCTTCAGAACATATATAAATACCATTCAAAATCCCTCCTTTGGGCACTGTAACAGATTCATCTACCCCAAATGAGTGGACGGTAAAGTATTTCCTGTTTCTGCACTCCAGGTCTCCATGGTGAGCTCAGATACGAGACTGATCGACAATATGTCAAAGTCTTTTACACTGTCCCCTCCTAATTGTTCAATAAACATTTGGAGCGCAAAGTAACAGCTAAGGTATTACATTTGCCTGCATGAGGCCAAAATGCATATTATAAAGAAAGAAATGTGAATTGCTATTTCTCAACAAAACTAGTGGGGTAACAAGAATGCAACAGATCAGAGCCTAACAGTTCTGTTGGAAGCATATTTTGTCCTTATTGTTAATAGCTCTTATAATGATTTGAACTGCTTTCTTTTTACAGTCTTCCAGCTGCTCCCAAAGGAAAGTTTTTCCTTATTTAGTGCCTCCTTGAAATGCTTGGATGAATGGTCCTATGCAAGAGCCAAAGATTATTTTATTCACCAAACTTCAGAACATTGAAAATATCCCATCTGGTTAAGTAGTGATTTGATTTTGGGTCACTGTGAAGTAATTTTTATGTAGTTCGCGGGGGAAGGGCTGTTTGGATTCTGTCTGGTGTTCACTGTGCTGCAGAGTATTACTGAAATATTGAAATTGATACATTATTATGTCACAGCAAAGGTGCGTGTACATAAGCAAATGCCAGTTCCACCTCTCTTATGAAATTAAACAGAGCCAAGGAACTTCCTGGATACTGGAACTCAGACATCTCCACTGTTAAATTGCTAGAACAGTCCCTGGATGGTTTTGGCCCAGGTCAGCATGCTCTTTCCCAGGCGGTTTCAGGGTTCAATCTGGAATTTAGTAAAGGTCTGGGATTAGCTGGTAGTTTGCATTTGGTCATTTCTTTTTCAAAGGCTAGAAAGTTTAGTGGCATGGAGTCAGAACAGTCATATGAATGTTTAATACACTAGTGAAGACATAATATGTATGAAATGTGCATATTTCTTCAATGATCCTATAAAACCAAATCTTGGAAGCAAGTATTACAATTTTCACACCCTTTGATGAAACAGCCAGCAGCTGCTTTCAGGTCATTGCAGTTACCTGATACATGGTTGAGAGACCCAATATGATTGCCCTTACTTCAGTAATTGTCTAATGAGTATTGATTGCATTTGTGTCTGTGTTTGAAAGAAAGACCATCCTGAGTTCTGAGGTGAAAGCATTGTACTGATGGTTGCATATGAAGTGAGTAAATTAATGAATAGATAAAAGTATTGACATATACTAATGTTTGTTTTTGTGAAACCATTCCAAGACAGGCCATATCTTTCTCATGAGGTTGTAACCATCACCATTTTTGAACAGAAAATTTTGATTCTTGAGTCAACCATCAGTCAACCATCTCATAGCTGAATTCAAGTACAAGAAGACTTGAAAACAAACTGTGTATGTCCCTATACGATCACATTTCCAGTCTCATGTGTGTGCCTGTACAATGCTTACAGATACCATGGAGCACCCATTTCCACTGAGGAAGTAGATGATCTTATATCAAAGCCTTACCTTTTGTAGACAGAAGAGTAAGAAGACCTAAGATCACAGGAAATTATTATCATAGACTAGTTTTCGCATGAGAAGAAAGTGGTGGAAATTAATGTAGGAAAGATCTTTTTCAAAATGTAAGTTCCTTCTTAATATAAACTTAGTTCTGATTTTCTCATCTGAAATTATGTTCCTCTTATACCGATGTAATTATAACATTTTCTGAAACTACTCTAGCCATAGTTTTAGCTAAATTCAATTTTTGTCTGTTTAGCAAATAAAAATGTACATATAATCAACTTAGAGGGAAAGCACTGGTAAACCCAAAGATTCTGTTCCATCTTTGATTGTCTTAAATTTGAAGTTTTTCATATTTCAGAAACAGACTTGGAACCGAGTTCAGTGAACGTTCTGCAGATAATCAGAGAGGCAATTAAATATTTGCTTCTGCCAATCAAGAAGTTACAGAACTTTTTTCAAAACATTGTAAAATTGTGAAGCAGCAAACAGGGTGGCTGGGGGCATGTTCAGACTCATACTAGAATAAATTATTTTTCTCCAACACTCCTATTTGGATGCAAATATTTTTTCAGGAAAGCAAATAGTTCAAGGGAAAGAAGGATGAACCTCTCCTTTTCTCTAACAAAATAAGGTTTCATCATGAGGTATAAGTTTTAGTCATGTTTTACTTGTCATCCAATATTGCAGATTGGTGTTTACAATAATAATTAAAAACGTTATTGATTCACATCTAATCTCTATGAAATCTAGCAATGGTGACAGTAAGGATCCTTTTGAACAAAGGAAAACAAACAACAAGATCCATGTAGGTACTTGGGGTGAAATTCTGGTCTCATGGAAGTAAATAGTAAAACTCCCGTTGACTCCAACAGGGTCAGGATCTCTTCCCCTTTCCCTCCACCCCCAGTGTGTAACCACAGCTGTGCTTTTGCTAAGCCGCATGCAAGAACAACTTATGAATCACATCTGGTGACCCTGTTTGGCATCTCAGCAGAGAAAACATCAGTAATATTAACCCCTTTGTTGTATAAATTAAAACAAAGAGAATTTTGGACTCATTGGATAATGCAAAAATTAAGGGAAAGAAAATAAAAAGAGAATAAAAATAATTTAGGGGAACGGACAGTCAGGGCTACAGTGAGAGAGAAAAGCTGCTGAGGCATTGTGAGTAAAAAATTTAAGAATAAACACATTTTTCTTTCTCTTTTAGATTTAGCTGCCAATGTAACTAGATAAATTTCTTTGGTTTGTTTCCACTTGTTCTCACTGACGCAAGCTGGCAAGAGCCTTTGTAGAATTTCAGGCTCTTTTGAGTCAGTGTCTTGATCTTCTGTCAAAACCTCTTCATTTTCCAAGAACCTCTTAATTTTCCATTTCCTCTTTGGCAAAGCTTAAAACTATATCCAAAAGCTGTATTTGCATTTTTTTCACCTGAGACATTGGAATTTCCACCATCAGTGGGCTTATTTCCCTTTTCTGTCTTTGGAAGCTATCTTGTTAAAATCCAATATTAATATCCAAACTTCTGTGCCTTTTTTTTTTTTTTTCTTTTCCCCCTTTTTTGGGACCTATATGTATATTTTACTCTGGGAAGGAATTTCACAGTCTGAAATGTAAATCATAGCATTATATGCTAGCTATGTGACATCTATGACTTGCCATACATGGAGAATTTTAGTGAAAGTAGAAAAATGTACTATGCAGAGCATTACAGACCATTACATATAATAAGCATGTAAGTCAGCTGGGTTCTCCTGACATCACTGCGGGCACTGCCTTCACACTGCCCTCATTTGTTCTATTTACACAGATTGTGCCAGGCTGTAGAATAAGTTAATTATATCTGAGGGGTGAAAGACCCTGATTTAGCACATGGAAGACACCATCTACCAAAATCAGTGGAGCCCTCTAAATTATGAATGACGTATCAGATCATTGGACATGCCTGGTTGAAGTTTAGCTCCTCTAAGCATTTGAGCTTTCAGCCATCTCTTTTGAAAATAGTATCTTTGCTGTTTGTAAGCACCTGGCTGCTTTCTAGAGGGATTAGGGCCAGACTCCAAATATATCCCAGTGTCTAAACCTACTAAAATCAGATGCTTCAGAACAGTACAGAAACTCCTCAGTACAGAAATAATTCTAAACAACTTAATCTTTTTAAGTCTAGGAAACAATTAAAATGTAATTAGTTACCTTACAAGTGTACAGCAAAAAACTCTTATGGTTTTTTTTTTCTTCCTAGCACATTAATGTGATTCAAAAGTTACAAAAAGGAGATATAGTTTCAATAGAGCACAAAATTAAAAAGACTATCTGGAAAGGTTAGTATAAGATGCCTGTGTTTTGAACATCTCTGAATGATGTTTCTTTTCATACTAGAATAGTATGGCAGGTTCTTACAGAGTACAAGGATATCTGGCAGCTGTAAAGAGCTGAATAAAATGATGAAGAAATAGGATTATATAAGAATAATGCAGAGGAATTCAGTGAATACAGAACCAAACACTGAGAGAATTAATAGAATAGATGCAGCAAAATATTTCTGTTTATTAAAATGCTAGTGCAGTTGATAAGTTACTAACTATCAAATAATTAAAATCATATTGATCAATGCTGTTTGAGAACTTTACACCATCATTAGGCTTTTTTCAACATTTTCAAACCTTTGGCCCTGCAGAGAATTCTGCTATTGGAACTCAATTCAATCTGAAAGCACATGTTACAGTTTTAATAACCTGTGACAGAATTTTTTATATTTCAGAAATGTATTATTAATGTTGAGGTGTAAAGCATCAGCAGGCACAAGCAGGGCAACCAAGACTAATAGGTGGTTGTAATGGGGCATTTCAACTATCTGCGTAGAAATTTTTCCTTTCCAGTGGACGATTTAAGAGAGAACTTCTTGACCTCTCAGACTGTAATTTTTATAGCAGTTGGTTCTACAGCACACATGAGGGAATGTTACTCTGTCCAAGTGTTGGTTCAAGAAGTAACTATCGCTGAGCCACTAATTAATGGCGACCACAACATAATTAAGTTCAACGTTCTCAAGGGAGTGATTGAACCAAATGTGGGACTGTGACACTCAACTTCTGATAATGAAATTTTTTTCAAGCGGAAAGTTACTTAAAAAAACCTGAAGTCAAAAGTGAGGAAATTAAAATCCTTACACTCAGCATGGAGGCTTCTTAGGCATCCCAGGAGTCACAGAGGAATGAATGCACCTTAACAAAAAATAAAATAGAAAGCCAGTTAAAAGCTAGTATAGTTAGATTGCAAGTTTCAAGATATTATTTAAGACAAAATGGTAGCTTTCAGAAAAGAGCAATCTAATCCAATTCAAAGAAAGGACCAAATATTGTGGAATTTGAGAATTATGGAGGTAAAAGGTAAGGTATTAGATGATGAATCATCATTAATACAACTGAAAATACTAACAGTGTATTTGTATGTGTCTCAGTTGGGAACTGCGTGAGAAAATTGGTTGATTCATTTTTTCATCCTCAAGAAGTTATGGTTAATATAGGTATTAGAGAAATGTAAACAAATGTTTGTATTAGGAGTCTTCAATGAGGCTGAGGTATCTGAAAAAAGACTAATCAAAGAAATCCACTGTCAATAAACTGATAAATTGTAAAGCATCAATTCACAAGAACTCAGACAGAAAAAAGGGGTAGTTGAATTGTTAGTAGGAGAGTACAATTTCATGTGATGTGATCCTAAGCTGAAATGTGGAACAGCAGCAAATATTTAAAAAGTACTTGAGTCACTCAGAGAATTGCAGGTGGCTGTAAGTGGAAAAATTGATTAGAATAATCAGTAGAAAAAAATGATAAAGTCGCTTTCCTAATTTTTTTCCTAATTTTTATGCTTTCCTTGAAGGTGAAACAAATCCCTCATGTGAGGCTGCTGGTGAAATGAGGAAGCCCCTGGCTAAGGATTGACATGGCGTGGATACAAAGAAGAAATGGAGCAGAAAGTGGCAGAAGAGGCAGGAGCTGCTGCCTTGCACTGGCTGAGGAGCACATCTAGCAGTACAGCACCGAAGATCTGCCCTTTCCCCTTACCCCAGCTGAGTTGATGAGTGATTTAGCACTGACTTGAATGCAGCAGGATCTTACCAGCAAACTCTAATTTTGGCTCCAAATGCAGACATTACACTGGTCACGTTTGTTAACCTCCTGGTAGCATTCACCACTTAAACAGAACCGTTTCTGTCTAATAGAGACAACTCCTCTAATTGTGTCTGATGGTCTTTATGCATAAGATGAAACAAAACCCGAATGGTGTCACAGTAAGGCTGCAGTTACATTATGCAAATACTGTTCCTATTTCTAAAAAAATATAATCCTTCCCCTCAGTCAGACTTCTGCACTCAGTAGCCTGACCTGTTTGAACAAAACTGATACTGAAGTCTGAATTAAGGGCTTGGATGGGACATACACCAAGGCCTTGTCAAACAAGTCTGATAATGAAAACAACAATAATTGAAGAGTATCTGCTGGAAGGATATAATGATATTCCAGTGTGAGCAAACTCCAAGTCCTATATTTTCTATGCCAGTTTTTGCGATATCTAATCCATAAAAATGAGTCTTATTTCATTCGACCTTCTGAAGGATACAGATTCATGATACACTTTGAGAGAAAACCTGACTTTACAGAGAGAGGAACATAAACCAGAGAGAAAACACGTGACCATTTTAAATAACTTATGCATTTCTAGAATAATTTTCATGAAAAATATAATGTCATAATGGAAACATACAGTCTGTGGTGCTGATGGAAAGAGCTTAGTTGCACTCACTTTTTGTAACTTGCATAATTCACTTACTTACAGCTTTAGTTTTCATGAATAATGCTGTCATTCCAAAGTCGTGTCAACAATAATGCCTTGACACCAACCCACAACATTGGGTGTTTTACATGTACATACATGCAGTACATGGAGTTCCTATGCAGATAATAAACTGTCAGACTAGAGACTAAATTCCATTTATCTTGCACCTTGACATCCTCTCATACACTAATCCATTTCCACTGGGACTGTTTTTAACAATCTGACCCTCCCAGCAATTAAGAACAGCTGCCATTTCTTTTTTTAAAAAACAAACCTGCCAGGAAAATATTTCTTGCTTTCCTCACAAACCTGGAATTCTGAGCCACCCTCCCACCCCCAAATTACATTGGACTGATTCCCAGGACATGTAATGTTCAGTCCTGGGCTAATGACTGGTTTAAATTTCAATAACCCACAGTTCGTTAGGACCAGAAATAGAGTATACCATGGTAGAGATGGGATTCCCCCTTTTCCAACAGGATGTAGCCTTTTTTTTTTTGTCTATGCTAGACTTGCTAGAATATAAAATACCAGAGTTTAAAAGTAAAAGTTATGTAGGTGCTTGTTAATGTTTCAAAATATTTCATCTTGGGCTGCTGCCTACGGCTGCAACTGAGGCACAAGTGAAAAGCTGTTGCAGAAGTGCAGGCTCATGGACAGCCTTCACCATGGGCACTTTGTGCTCAAAAGAGAGAAAGAGAAGAAGGGAGGACAAGTTGGTGAAATGAGCTAACTACAGTCCTGAAAGAGATTAGTGCCAAGGTGCAATTAAATGCCATGACCCAGCTGCTGATCCACTGCCCAAACCTTGTGAAAGTATCAGCTCTCCAACTAAAAATAACTGCATTTTCCAGTTGAAGCTGAGGCCTGTGAATTTGTGATTTTTAGGCAACATGGCTTTATAGGCACTGAGAAAAGTGACTCCAGCAAAGAACAGCAGAATGGGTAAAGCAGCTTATTTGTGTCATGATGTAAAACACCTGCTGGTGTAAAGTGGCCTGAAGATTTTATTGCTGCTTAGTGGTCAACTTAACTCATGAAGTCAGACACACATGACTCATGCGCTCATCTTAATCCCACCAGCACACAACATTTCATTAATCTGCTCTGCTAACATATGCAAAACCTCTGTATTGCAAAGATGTGAGTGCTGATAAGTTTTTGCATTTAAACTTTCCGGTGTGTCTGTCACCAGTATTGGAACTAATGTCTCCTACTGAAATGTGCCGTCCTTTGCTGTAAATCATCTCATACCAAATGGCATGTCTACACTGTAGGTGTAACCTGGTTTAGAGGACAGACAGCAGAACATATCCCATCATAAGAAAAGAGGAGCAAAATGGTTGTTTAATCACCATCAGTTGAGGAAAAACTGACAAGCAATATCTTCAGTACAGTATGGATGTTTTCCTCATAAAAATAAGGGAGAAAACATCTTGCCTGGCCTATGGAGAGGATCCTCCATATATAATAGGTGTGAAAGGTGCTGAAAGGAAAGACCTCCTGCTCTACAACCTTTCACTGCTTTGGGAGGGTGGATCTAAACAAATCTTTGTTGTGGGCACCTCTGGCCACGGTGTTCAACTCATAATACAAAAAAACTGTAACATCTTAAAAAAACACTGAATGCTGAGAGCATCTCTGCAAAGGTTGCAGCAAGTTCAAAATGGTGCACAGGTGACCTTCAGACCACCTTTATGCAGAAGTCTTTGGCCTCTGCTTTTGGCATATCAGTTGCATCTCAGGGTTTTTCTTAGGAAATAGAAATGACACCAGCTTCCTAAAACTCTCAAATAACAGCAAAGCATTCAACTTTGCATGCAGGTATTTCTCCTTCATAAAAATAGATGTTTATACATAGCTGTTTTTTTGTTTCATGCTTTCATGACTTTGTTTTCAGCAAATCATTAAAAAAGTGATGACTTGTTGCACTGCTCTTTAAAATCTAGTCACAAACCACAATCACTTACAGGAAATGGAATGTTTACTTGAGTTTATTATACAGGGGTCTGGATATGAGCTGTGGGATTTTTGCACCTCATAGCAACGGTATTACAATTTATTTACATCTTCATGTTGGCAGCTGCACAAACTCTTATGAAATAGGACAATCACACCTTAGGGAACAGTAATTACAGGCAAAGGTATAAATAGTATAAAGGAGTATATGCATTTGGCACTTAAGTTGAAGAGAATAGAAACTATTCTGGCAAATCTTCAAAAACACAGACTCTTATTCATTATGAGGGCATGAACTAATTAAAAAGAACTTGTCAGAATCAGCTACATGAATAAATTCTAGTCAACTCTGGCACAGTCGTGCTCCAAACCCACGAAGAGCAAAGTTGTTTTAGTGATGTCATAATTTGGACGTTCAGAGTATGATATCATTTTTGACAGAATTAATGCAAAATTAATACCATATGTTTAAGCATTAATAGATATTGAATTGAACACCCAGTGATAAGTCTGTGCTGGTTTCCAAAGTAACAGTCAGTTTGTTTTTTTTACTTTAATATCAGAAGGCAAATTTAAAATACATTTCAACACTTTTGTGAGAAAGCCTTTAAGTTTTACATCTCTATCTCTATTTCAAAAGCTTTTTGCATAAGAAAACCAATTAAACTTCGGTGCTACATTTTTAATAGTGACAGAATTGGTGTCGTAAGAGAATAATTTTAAGGCAATTGTAAGAAATTGTCACCATTTGATAGCTGGGAGGAGAATTCCCCTGAGGATTAGTGACTTCATTTGTAGATCATTTGTTCTGCTTATAGGAGGAATACAAAAGTTAAAATGTTGTTCCATTTTGCAGCTTGTTAGTTCCTAGTTACTGTCAGTGACCAGTGACTCTTTCCCGAGTGCTTTGGCTGACTCCCACGTCCTTTCTTTCCCAGCTTTGAGATATTAAATTCTTTCACTGTTATCCATGGTGGTTCTTAGGGTGTTCTCCTTCAGCTTTTCTTCCCCACAGGATACAGTTATATTTTGACGATTTATGGCTGAAATAGAGATTCCACTTTGATCTTCAGATGTAAGAGTGAGCTAAAGAGCTAGTGAGCACAGGTTGCATAGGGATATGGCAAAGTTTGCTGATGCAGCTAAACATAAGAATCTAAAGAAAAAATTGACACTGGGGAGAGAGAAGCGCTCTTGATTCTGAGTCCTGGCATAGCAAACTCAGAGAAGAAGTTTAACACCAACAATGTCACAAGTTGCTTGTGAGGAAACAGCCTCCATTCTACATTCATACTGTGGAGATTTGAACAAAGTCTTGAAAAGAGGAAAAAGATTACGGAATTACAAGTGCATGAGAAAGTGAGCTCCATATTCAGTAGTCATAGGAAGAGTAAATCAATTACTAGGATTTAGAAAGAAAAAGGGAGAGAAGGAAAAATGAACTCTCCTTTTGTCCATGTGGATCCCTTGTCTCCTCAATGAGGCTGTAGAATAAATGCTAAAGATTGGGAGAATGGCAATATGGATATAGAAAAATAAGGAATAGCTTCCATGTGAAGAATAATTTAGTAGACTAGGACTCCTCAGCCTAGAAAAGAGGCAACTGAAGTATAGTGATTGCTGAAAAAGACAATGTCAATTGAGCATACTACCAGGCCACTCTCAGAATAAACAAAATAGGCATTCTCACAGAAGTCTCATATGTCAGGTTCAAAACAAATAGGGAAAAATAATTTAGTGGGGGTTTGTTTGTTTGTTTGTTTGTTTGTTTGTTTGTTTGTTTGTTTTTTGTAATTTAACTGTGGAATTCATCACCATTGTTTAGATGTATCAGAAAACAATGATACAAATAAGTTTGTAAGGCTACACACTGGGTCTGCTGGGTCGTACTGAACAAGCCTGTCCATACACACAATGCTACATCCTTTTAGTGGTCTTACTTTGTGTCTCTCTGTATGTTATTTTCCAGGCTTCTCTGACTTGCAAGTGCTCCTTACAAACAAGGGAATTGCAAATCAGTATGCCACCTAGTTATTTGTGTGCTGAACAGTTCATCAATGTCCCTGAGCAAGGGTGGGCTTGGCCAGGAGCAGACAGAAGGACAAACTTTGCGTGCAATGGCTTTTTGAAGATGGTACAGTAAAAAGGTTTACCCTATGCAATAATTTGTGTGCTGTTTAGGTGCTAAGAGGGGTATGGATTCAGGGCTCACTTACTGGCAAGCAATCTCTCTGACATCATCCTGCACTGCTCAAAGTGCAGAGCTCACCTTTCCGATCACAGCTGAAAGAAAGTTGAATAATATCCTAAAGATGTTTATTCTCTCTCTCAGCGAGTGCTTACTGCCAGTCGTCTTGTTCAGTGCTGATGTGCTTTATGGAAACATCTGTAGATGTTTATAGCTTTGTAATGGGTACGGTGTGTTCTGGAGAAATATAGGGTTTAATTTTAAGAAAGGATCATTGCAAATGAAGGCAAGATAAGGAGAAACTCTCATTTCTCTCTCCACTTTCTTGCTGATGATTAAAAAGCAAACTGAAGTCAAGACTATTTTCAACTTTCTATAATACATCTGATTTTGTTTGACTCCTTTCCAAGTTCTGTGGTTTTAAACAAAGGACAAGTAATGATCTGAAAAGCAAACCAGTATTCATTGCACTTGCACCTGCCTTGGATTCCACCCTTTTGTTTTCATATTACCCCTCTGGGTTTCTGATAAATTCATAATATGTTCCAGGCTACCTTTTAATCATATACCCACAAAAACACAGATCCACATGGGAGGTTTCACAGAATGCATTAAGTATGCAGAATTCCTTTATTGCTTAAGTAAGAAAAGCAAACTATCATTTACAAGGAAATCAGAGCATCAAAGGGGGAAAGATTTAATTATACAGTAGCTACACATTTGTTGCATCTAGTGAAAGGATTTTACTTTCGAGCCGTCTTAAATATTTTAGATTCTGTAATATACAAAGAAAATAGAAAAAGACAGTCAGGAACAAGCATGGATTTTTTTTCCTATTTCAACAACAACAAACCAAAATGTCTCCTACTTTTGTAGTCCACCCTGTCTTAATTTACACACTTTAAAATTGAATGGTACTCACAGAACCTGTAATTCCTTCCACTTCTAGCGATACAGATATTTTTAAGTGAGTATATAATATTCTGAGTGACTTTTTTTCTCATTGCATGGGATTGCTCCCAAGCATAAACATCAATATCATTACAATTTTCCCTCGCTATGGTGGTTTCCACACCAGAATTTTCAGAAGTCCCCACCTTTTCTTTTTTTTTCCCCCCAGCATATTCCCTAGATGGGAAGGGTTTTGTAAGGAGGAATGTTTTACATTTGCTCTTAAGCCAGCAAAGTCTGGACTTGTTTTGCCTTGGGGAAAGGAATGGGAGCTATACGTGGAAACATTGCCAGTATCTGTATCTGTGGGTGAAACGGGCCTCAGTGAAGAAGAAAATCTGTACTCTTTATATGGTTAAGAATTTCCCCCATTACCATGAACATAAAAAAAAAAAGTGAAGGTCTTGAAGTAGCCAGGCCACAGAGTAGCAGCAAAATCTTGTAATGACTCAATTTGTGTGTTCATTAGCCATGAATTGGTGCGTGAGAGGGAGAGGGGACTTAATCCTTTTTTGGAGACATAGCCCTACTGACTAACATTGTAATGAAATGTAACTGTATATTTCCCTACAGACTTGGTAACTGAAAGACAGTCCAGTCTGGAATTTTAAAACATGGTATTAAAATATGATTTCATATTATATTTGGTATGTCTTCCCGTTTGTGGCTCTAAAGTCCAGGCTAATTTCCCACTTGGGCTTTACTTAACAAACTCTTCTTGTGTGTTTCTTACTCTGCTTATGCATTGCTTCAACTAATTCTCCCCTGAAGTTTCACTACTATCAACTTGTGAAAAAAATATTTTTAGACATGAAGGACGTGGCTGAAATGTCTGGGTTTAAATGCAGGTGGTTTAAGTTGCACCGACCATTTTGATGGGCAAGTGATCCCCCACCCTCTGCAAATGTACACACACACACACACACACACACACTCCACAAGACGATACTACACTCCTGAATTTGGTTCTTAGGTATGGGGTTTTACACTTTCATGTCACACTCACATTAGAGCATTACAATCTTCCAAATGTTCAATACAAGCGAAGCTGATGGCAGTGACCATGGGGTTTTATCCTGGTCCCCCTAAAGTCACTTGGAAATTTGCCATAACTGATAACATTAGAGTCCTGGTAAGGAAGGTAAGATCAATGTGAGTGCATAGCAAATTTATTTATCATAATTAAATTTGAGAGTACTGTTCAGTGCTTCAGCAACGTAAGCAACAGGTAATCAAAGATTTCACTTTCCCAGGGAAATGAAATCCTTTTCCTGGCCTCAGATGATTTTCTTGCACATTCTTGACAACATCCAATACATTTTAGGAGATTTTTTTAAGAGGCCTGTCTTGTTTATGACCCTTTTGATGTGTTTTGTTTAATATATGTACTTTTAATGGATTTAATATACCAAGAGAATCTGAAAGGCACCAGTAGGGGAAAAAGTCTAAACAGATAAATAAAGAATACAAATACATAGTGCATGGTTATCCTCAATGTCAATCCATCCACATTAGTAAGGGAGCTTTAAAGAAACCATGGTACCTTCTTCTGACCTTTCAAAGAGAGGTGCCCAAACTTTGCTTGATTGAGAATCATACATTGTTTCAAATGAGTAAATTAACATCTTGGCTAATAAACTTGAGTTGCATTTTATTTCAAGTTACATTTCAAGTTTAGGTCTGTTTAGGATTTCCAGAGCTTTTGATATATAGCAGCTCCTTATAAATTTTATGAGAGTTCTGCTGAATATTTCCATCTTTAAGAGGAAAACAATTTCAAGGTTGAGAAAAAAAGTTATGTACAACACAGACTTACCTAACAGAAGTGGACTTGGACATCATGCATCCAGTCCCTTATATGTTAAGTAACCATAAAAGTCCTGCTTCTGAATTGGTTAAAGAACTTAAAAAAGAGAAATTTTTACTGCAAATGCTGTCAGTGTTTTAAGACTAGTCCAGATGCATTTCTGACATGTGGAATCTATCTTTTATTTCCCAGCTTAAATGAGCTGGTTAATAATTTTTTTCCCATTGGATGGTGTTTAGTTCAAGTAGTTCTTCAGCTGACTTGGTGTTTGCATCTTTTGGACTAGGAGATGCTAGTTCACCATGGTGCACTGGTGCAGATTGCCTGCTTTAAGGACATTGTCAGAAGGCAGACCTATGTTCCTCACTTAGAAATGTGTTGCAAGAGAAAGAAATGGGAGAAGGTTGTCTTTTCAGATACAGTTAGGAAAAAGATACACTGAAGAAAAAGGTGTGTTTTTTTTTTTTTTTTTTTCCTCAGTAAGTCCACAGAAAAAGCCATCCACGTGTGTTTGGCCAGATTATTGCAAAATATTTGTGTTTGTAACAAGACATTCATACAAGAATGAACACCTCTTACTTTGTTCTGCTGTCTTTTTTGGTTTGTTCTGTTTCTTTTTTTCATGGGTTGTAATTTTTTAATGATTCAAATGTTACCACAGACTCTTGAGTGTTCATTTGGTTTTTAATGCATTTGAGTGTAGCATCATCATAGATGCCTTCCTTGTGGTCAGACACAATATGAAATGTGCATTCTGCACTGCTTAGAGGTGACTATAGCAATTGCAGTTTCAGGGTGCTCTTTTATACTCTTCCCAGAAAGATGACAGAGCTTGCCATTTCAGCCACAGGTGCTATAACTAGCCTTTCCATGCTTAGACTATATCAAAGCACACCACAATAAACTAATATATTTTCTATAACGTAATTTTCAGTGATTGGTTATTGACAAAAATTCTTCATCTTTGCTCTGGCATAAATGAAGGGAATTTTATGATCATACCTCTCTTTTTTTGAACAAGTAGCTAAAACAAAGGAAATAAAAAATACTTTAAAAAAAAAATGGTTTTAATTTTTTTTTTGCAGTGCAGCTGTGGATTGGTTGGTTGAAGACAAAAGATCATGAAGTAACGGTTTAGCATGTCATTATGATCAGAACAGTCACTATGTCACAGAAGCATTTCTCACACCACATTACATCACCGCTTACGGAATCACAGCCTCTTTGTTTAGGTGCTTTTTAATGACAGAGAAAAACAATTCTTCCACAAACAAAAACGTCCTGTTAACAGCTGAAGTCACAGCTCAGTTTGCCTCTTGGCTGGGATACACATACCATCTGGAGCTCTATCAAGACAGTGCAGGGAGGTCTGGCAGCTGAATAATGAACTCTAAGTAAATAGGTCATTACAACATATTGTTTCTGTGTTACTGGATTTCCACAATATGTCAGGTTGGTCATGAGCTTGCAGCCTACATTCTCACCTCTCTAAATGGGGTAATTTTACATCTCCTAACTTCACGTAGCAGAGACGTCAATATCTGAGCCATCAAGGACACTACAGTGTTCTTTTCTGAACACTTGTTCAGGTACAATAATGCATATTATAGAATGTATGTTGTAGAATGCATGTTGTAGAATGCATGTTGTAGAATGTATGTTGTAGAATGCATGTTGTAGAATGTATTTAGATATGTACTTTCTTTAAGGTGAAAAAAACCACTTGTACTGAAAAAAAAATTTGACAAGGTAAATCCCCAGAATTATAATTTTTAAAGGTTTGCATATTTTAGCATCATTTAGCTTCACGTAGAGGAAACCATGTCAGTGCACTGTTAGCAAGTATTTCTTTAATACATGCATTTACTCTGAACTGGATCTGAAATATTAAAGAATGTTAAAAGTCATCAGTACCTGTAAGTAAACCCATCAAATTTCTACTTCTACTACTATTAATATTCACATACATATTTAAAGCATGAAAGAGAACATGCCTCTAACACCTATTCAGCATCATTATTATGCTCGAGCTCATATGCACACATGTAAATGTCAGTAATTTTGGGTCCTGGTCTTCCCTGAGAACTCATTTCTTAGTCTGCAGCACACTGTATGTATCATCTGGATTTGTTTCACAGCCCATGGCTGACAAATCTCTGATTTCTACTTGTCAAAATTACGAACTAGAGTTGTGCTATGTCTGGCTTTTGTCCTACCTGAATAAGCTTTTTAAGAGATAGGATTGATTCCTTACACCTCAGTTTGAATAACTGGTGTTTACTCAGACTTTCTGAATCCCTGGACTGAACCTTCAGTTTGGTCTCCTAATTAACAGTCCCCTCATTCTCATTTGAAATGGACTAGGAATAAGCAGAAATCTGACCTGTCCAGATATTTTTGACTGATATTTGACTGAAGCTATTAAGTATTTGAGGCCCGTCTTCGCCACCATTCCTTGATTCTTCCATGTGGTTTTGGTGCTTTACACTAGTGGCTGCCACTACTAAGTGGAAAGAGACATAGACTATTCTGTAATCAATGGTAAAGACATTCCTGAACTCAATGTGCATCTCGATGTCTGCCGGAAGCCAATATTCTGGTTACAGGAGAGATTTTCTCCTAGTGTTGCAGTCTGAGACCCCTTTTGATGACAAAAATCATTCTTAGACTTCTTTCTCTACCTTCCACCCAGAGCCAGCTTGTTTCTTTCCAAATAACACTCATTGCTTTTGGGTGTGATGAGTTCCTCTCTTAGACTGTAAATACAAAATACACAAGCTAGTGAAATATAAGGGACAAGTTTTTCTTTAATAATGGTTTTAGCCTTTATTGCCTACATAAGGTTAATTACCAGGATACTTCTATTTATGCTTGGATAATTTTAATCAAATTGCACTTCTCTAGAAACAAATATTCAAACAAGACTATGCTTTCTCTTTCTAGGAAAAAAAAGACCCATATAAAGTATGAGAGTTACAATATCACATCTGCAGCGTGTACAGACAGACAAGCCATGCCCTGGACTAAATGCTACACAGATATAAACTCTATGAGGTATAGAAAGTCCTCAGTCATGAATCATTTATGACTGGATGTTTAGATATTTAATTTTTTTCTTAAACACTGCTTGTAAATCTGTTTCTCAAGCTATCTCCTCTACAGCAAGCCCTTCCCTTTCTCTTTGTATTTATCTTTTTCTCCACCACTGTAGCCTTGGAGGAAAATGTGAGCCAGGATTTTATTTCCACTTAAATCCTTGAACTGTGGAATTCTTTACTTCAGGAGTTTAAACTAGACCCTCAAGGCTACCTTGGCAGACTTCTCTGGTTTTAGAGGATGGATTTTTCTGTTTTGTTTAAGAAGGTATCACAAGCCATGACTCTTTAGAACTTTCAGCTTGCAATAAAAAAATAGAGATGACTAATATCTATTTAGCAAGTAATGATGGCTTAGCAATATTTACCGCTCCAGTTTAGCCTCTCTGGCTCCATTACGGAGGATATTTTCCTGAATTAAGTTTCCCTCAGTTCTACAGCCAGCAGCTGTCCACAGGAAAATTAAAAAAAAAAAAGTCTCAAGTACTCCTGAAATAATGATTTCATATTTCTAATAAGTTCCTTTAACTGCACAATCAAAACGGTCTCTTGTGCCCTCTAGCATGGGGTATGTCATAATAAAAATCTCCAAGTCAAGCAGCTAGAGAAATACTGGCAGAACAAATTGAAAATTTTATCTTAATGGCTTTTCATGATGATTCATTTCTGTGCATGTGATAATTGATCAATAGAAGGAGGTGAAATCGTATCCTTCATCTGTGGAGCTTTGCTCTGTAGCTAGAGTTGATAAGCGCATTGGGACTATTTAAGCCTTCATCTTTCTCCTTCCCCTTTCCTCTCCACCAGCAGGCTGAGCAGATCATGCACCTGGTTGCCCCTCACACACAGGTGATGTCTTTGCTGCCCTCCGATAGTTAGGAAGAAGCTCCTGTTCCTCAGGAGCTGTGGGCAGGGCAGCAGCCGCTGCCTGGGTGTCCATGGGGCAGGAGAGGGGCTGAGCAGGTCAGGTCAGCATCTGCCTCTGCTGCTGCCACCTCCCTGCCCACGTAGACGGTGCCTGTGATACTCTTGTCCAGATCTTCCATAAAGATTTGAAAGGGGACTGGCCTCAACACTATGCCCAGGGGAACACCCCTGGTCCCCAGCCAGCAGCTGATGGAACTCCATCCACCGTCACTCTCTGGGCATGGCCATCCACACCGTTTCTTATGCAGCAGGGGGTGCACTTGTTCAAGCCGCGAGCACCCTCTTCTCCTGGACAATGCTGTGGGAAATGTGGTCAAAGGCTTTACTGAGACCCAGGCAGACAAGATGCATGGCTTTTCCTTCGTCCACTCAGCAGGTCACCTTGTCACAGGAGATGGGCTTGGCCAAGCTTCTTGGCCTTGGGGGGGAATTTTGGACGCCTTGACTTCTGGCCTTGTTGTGGCCGAGTCAGAGCTACCTCTCGTCAGGGCCTCGTGGCCTCCTGTGGGGCACCTGTGCTCTCTCTCTGCTGTGTCTTCATGGCATTGCTGGTTTTAAGGAAGCTCTCCACCCTTTCCCGCGCAATTCTCCGCACACAGTACGTCTGCTGGAGTGGTTGGCCTTGGAGAGGAGCAGAGCTCCAGGGGTCCCTTCCAACCATCGCCATTTGGGAACTCAGACTGTGAAATGGTCAGGCTGAATAGAAGCTTCCTTTCTTCTCATTTTTTAGGAGAAACGAAATCTAATAAAAAATAAGCAAGGCAAATAAGAGGCCTATGACCAGAACTTCAGGGTAGCAGCATGTATTTAGCCTGAAGAAGAAATCAAATGAGCTTTATTGTGACTTTCAAAGCACCAGGCACCCGACCCTCTCCTCAGTGTTCCTCCTGGCCCTCTCTCCCTCCCGCTGCTGCACAGCTGATGACTTCTGCACGCAACAGGTAACGGGAGCTTCGACAGCACCTTTAGAGCAGGGAGATGGCCCTTCTCCCTGCCGCCCCTTCCACTGAGCCTTCTCTGGCACTGGCTCCCAGGATGGACCCACTCACAAGCCCACCCTGCATCGCCCCACTGCCCCAGCCCACAGCAGCACTTCACCCTCCCGGCCCCGCATCCCTCCTGGCCCAGGCAGTACTTCTCTCCTTTGCCCCACAAAACATGCACTTGGCCCCAGGAGCTAAAAGGCTGGGTCTTCATGACTTCCCCCCCC
>VWZG01013122.1:511171-535500 GCA_013396735.1 Grallaria varia
CCCCCCCATATCAATGACTGCCGTGTGATGAAAAGAACGAGCACTTCGTATGGATCAAACTGGTAGTTTTATTTCAACAAAAGCATCTAGATATCCTCTTCTAATTTACCAGCAGCCCAGCCCAGGAACGCACACCTTCAAGAACACCTGCTTAGAAAAGGGAGGGTAGGAATACAATGACATGAGGAAATACCCAACCCCAAATTTCTAGTTGCAAGAAGGAAAGACCGACTGGGTGGCTGGTACCTAGCTGTGCTAACAGAGGTGCCTCTGCTGCCTTCAGCCTCCCCAACAGCTCTATTGCAAACACTCGCCCACAGACACAGCTTGGCTGCCTAAGGAACATGCCCATGCCCAACTGCTAAATAATATTCTCTTTCAAAAAAAAAAAAAGCTTCCAGACTCTCTTCTTTTGAAACCAAACTTTATTTGAAACTACCGGAACTCTACCTTAAACACTTGCCTAACACCTACCCCTAGTTTAACCTACAGAATTTAACTCTACTAATTCCCTGATTTCAGGAACTGGAAAGAAGGACAGGTGACATGGGGGGAATGCAGGGAAATTCTATGGGAAGCTGGGGACAAGGTTAGGTAAGCCAAGGCCCAGTTCAAATGGAGCCTGGCCAGAGGTATTGAGGAGAACAGGAAGGGCTTCTATAGATATGGTGGTGGGAAAAGAAAGACTAGGGATAATGTGGGCCCCCTCTGGAATTAAAAGGAAGACGTAGTTGTCGCAGGCAAGGGAAGGCTGAAGTTCTTGGCTGGGGGCTACACAGAGAAATCACTTGTGGCTGCAATTGCCTGGCTGAGGTTTTGGGCTTGCCAAGCACCCCTTTCTGGGCAGAACTGTAAATAAGTCCAATCCCTCCACTGTGTGTGTGGACAGGCCTCTTGGATCGCAGGTGAAAGAACCTGGCTTGGGACAACAGGGGGGACCTAGGGACAGTGCCCATGTCCTGCTGGGAACCTTCATCAGGGAGCTCCTCCTTCACACCTGCGTCCTCCACAGGTTTTTCTTCAAAGGGAGAAATGAATGAGGATGTTCCTATGAAGTTTGTGGCCGCTTCCCAGACCCAAAGGGATTGTGCTGGTTTTCCATGTATGCCTATGTGTCACAATATTTTGTTTCTAAATGGTTAGGTTAGGTCATCTTGAGACCAGCTGTACTAAAGGATTGAAAGCAATGCAAGAAGATGTATACTTAATACTTTTTAAGCTCTGCTTGGTTCCCTAGTATATTTAGCCTAAACTTACTAGACAAAACTCTGTGTGGTAACTTGAGTGGAGCTGTTGGTTAGTTTGCAATACACATTTTCCTCCAGAAATTTTGCATTCTTGTAATATTTGAAGATATTTATTGCTATGCATCACTTTTCTTTTTCTTTGTAGGCAAAAAGAAATATTTTCTCATTTACTATGAGAAGTGACACCCAAATATTTCCTAAAATTCTGACAGTGTTGTTTATGGCTTCTGAATAACTCATTTCCACATCAAAGAAGATGGTTTTAATCAAAGACAGGTTTCTGAAGATCCAAAGGTCGATTTTCAATAAAGTATGAACACATTATTGAACAAAAATATCTTAACTCTTAAAAGATTAAGGAAGTATTTTTTTTTGTAAGCTTCCTTCAGTATTGTTTTTAAGAAAGGAGTATATCAGCTACACATTTACAGTTCTTCACATTGTAGAAATATAAAAAAATTATCAGAATTTCTATGGTACCTGAAATAATTTTTCCATTTCTTATGTTTTTTCCGGCCTCTTCTAGTCAAAGCTAGAATTTTTGTACACTACTAAGGTACATTATGCATTACTAAATATTTGCCATCAAGAAAATGGTGCCAGAACTGATTGCCACCAAAACGTGACACTTTATACCTCTTGTGCATTCTGAACTGCAATTTATGCAGGAAAGTATATTCAGGACAATGCACATTTCTTCTGGAATAAAATACATGTCACGTCAGAGATTTTAAGAACAGTTTAAAAATTTGTTTTTCTAAGGAATCTGAGATATTAAAGCTTGCGACTTCAACAGAAGGGAAGATTCCTTTGACAACAGTGGAAGCTTTGAGTCATGCTCCCACTTGACAAATCCTTTAAGAATTTATGTAATTTCAGTACTCATTTGAAAGCCAAAATACCCATTTTTGTTTCATACAGCAAAGAAACTTGAAATTAATAAATTATTTCCCTAGTTCACTGAAATAAAATTTCTTATTTTGACAGTTCCTGGAGATTTTAGTTTGTGGAATAACAAATGAATACCTAAGACATATTTTTTTTCCCTAGTATGTAAAGGGCTTGGCTATAAAATGTCTTGAGGAAAAGTAATTTAAAGATGTTTGCACTAAGTTGCAACCAGTTATTCTTCCCGAATCAGGTGCTTAATTTATAACAGTTTAGAAGAAATGTAAAGTTCAAAGTTATAGCTGTTAAACATTTTAGACCCTTTTACTAGAAGTACCCCACTAAACAGAGGGGGATGTTTAGCATCACTATGTAACTTTGATTTTTGTTTAAACTCATAAAACATGACTTTCCTGATTTTGCTAGTCCCACTGTACCAAATAATATGGAAAATATTGCTCTCCCCAAATCTTGGGTAGTTCTCTCTTGTATAAAATTATGTTCTAACCCTCATGAGCATAGTAAGCGCAGCTGCAAAACCTTATAAATTTACATTTTTACAGGAAAAAAACTCTACATTTTTCTGTCAAATTATTGCTTTAAATGTGTGAACTGTTTTGTTCGCTGAACTGAGAAAAATCCTTTTCTTATGCACAGATCTGGAAATATATAATGGAGTGGATGAGCAACGGAGGAGAGTTATAACCTTCCACAAACTCTGTATAGGTTTTTTTTCAGCTTCATTAACGTATGTACCGGTGGAAGTGAATGTCTGTTCCTGTAAATGGTAACAGAAAACAGATATTTAGGTAGAGAGTTAAAATTTACTTGATTGTAAAACAAAATGTGTATGTTAGAACAATATGTGCAGTATATTGTACTTTTTGCATAGAAGTCAGAGCATGTTTAAATAATAGGAAACTTTCTAAATACAGACCATGGGAACTACCATACTGAAGCCGCTTAGTGGTCCACATGGTCTCATTTCTGATAGTGTTCAGCTGCTGGGGAGGAGAGTGCCACAGACAGACATAAAATCTGTCCTGCTCTCACATAGTGGCTGATTTCTACTTTACAATGGGAAATTTGCTATTCTGCAGATGGAATGTGTTTTGTATAAAAAAAAATTCCACCTCTGTTAAAATAATTATTAAAAAAACTGAAGTGAAAATATCTATTAATCTTTTTTTTTTTTTTTCCATTGAGGGGTTTTAAATTTTCTTCAGAAAAATAGAAAATTTTGGAAAGAAGACACTTTTATTATTTTCTGCAGGAAATTTCTGTGGAGGTTTCAATGGCTATTTTTTCTTTTTTTTTTTTTTTTTCCAGTTCCACACTGTAATTTAATATTCTTATTATTCATATCTTTTTAATCTTGGTAAGCCAATGTCCTTGGTGATATTTTCTGGCAATCAAATTATACAATTGTGGATTTCTTGAAAAGGAATTTCTCTTATTCTGTGTGGTTTGTCCCATTTTCTTCAACTGCTGTTTTGCATTTAATTTAGAAAAAAAGATGAATAACAGTTGGGCATGCAGTTTCCCTGCCGCATTCAGCGTTTTACTGTGACAGAGTATCTCTTCTTATCCTCATATTTCTTTTTTTTTTTTCTTGTAAAATGAAAGCATACCCAAGCCTTGAAACCTTCTTGTTTCCCAGTTTGTAACTTTCCTTGAACATTCACACTGGATTTACATCCAGTATGATGGAGGGACTGTTGCTGGGGTCAGACCATGACTGGCTTTTGCAATGCAGAAAATGTTGAAAGTAAGGAAAGGTGATGGACCAAGGCAGAAGGCGTTGTAGGGGATGGAAAGTACTACCTAGCGTACAGAAAAAATGAGCTAAGTAGAGGGGACCATGAAGCAATAAAAGGAGTATCATCCCTCCAGACTATGTCACCATATCCCTTCTCCATAGTTCTTTCAGTTTAGGTGCCCTCCCTGCTGTAGAGACTCAAAACAGCTGCCTTATTAGCACGTACCTACAGAGAAACATGCTAACTTTTTTCTTTGAGAACATTCTCTATTCTCTTACAAAATGCAGTTAGGAAAAATATTGGTTTTGAATAAGAAAAAAATCAAAACTCAAAGAACCAAACAGCAGAAACAGAAAAAGAATAAAAAACCAATTCTGAATGACTTTTTCCTGTTCTCAGTCAACTCTAAGTAAACACTCTAGAGATGGGAGAAATGAAGGCTATCTTTGTGCCACATATTCCATTTACTAAGAGGCAAGAGAGTCATTCACAAGTTCCATTACGTGGTCATAAATCGTAGAAGAGTTCCTTATGTTTGTTTTAATAAACAAATTTCACTCTCTGCTGATAAATTGAACCAACCCCACTAGATCACAGCCCTCAGGCCTCAGGGCACAATGGAATGTACATTTCAATGTTCTGTTGAGACAACCTTCTAAACTGAACTGGGAGAAAACAACTGTGTAAGGCCTGTTCCTACAGTGACAAATATCATTCATCTTTAGGCCCAGATGTGCTATTCAGAAAAGCAGCCGCTATTACGAAAAAAACCCTTCTGTGAAGCGTGCATAGATGACTCGTACTCCTCCATCCTTCACAGCCAAGGTACAAAGCTCACTAGTTGAGCAGCAGGCCTCACCACTGTCTTTCTAGGGCTCTTTCACAGGTAACATTTTTTGCATAATGGTCCTTTTTAACAGAATATTTTGGTATAACTAATCCTTTTAAAATTATACTCAGCAACTCAGAACTACTACATAGAAATTCCAGCTGCAGCTCTTGCTTTTGAAATCCTATGCCACAGTTTGTTTTTTAAGACAACACATAGCTGCTAACAGATATAATAAATGAATATATTAAGAACTGTCCCACGCATAGAATTAATTCAAATATAAACTATCTTACCAGAAATACTCTTCAGCTCCTTCTTTAATCTATTGTTTAATTAAATTGTTCTAGAAAATTAGTGGTTTGGCAATACTCTAAATTATTATTTTCTTGACTTTACGCTATGGCCAAGGTTTCAAAAAACATGTCTCAAACTAAAAGGTGAAAGTACTTATTTCTATATCTAAATGAATGCCTTAAGTTTAGAAATTACCATAATATTAAAAAAAAAAAAAAAAAGTATTCTGTAGCTGTAGGACGTGGCTAGTACTCAGTCCTAACATGCCTCTTGTCCTTGGGCTGGTATAAATGTCTGTGTGGCCATTCTGACTCATTGGCTTAGGAGAATTTTATTTTGGAGACTTACTACCGAGCTCAGTGTTTCAATTATTTCTGCTGCATCACAGTGCAAAGAGTCATACCCTCTCAAATGAGGCAGCAAACAGAAATGGACATGGGGAGAAGGACTTGTTTAAAGAGGTATTACATCAGAAAGCACTTTTATGAACGTGTTTTTGTCAGCAAAGTGGTTCAGTGGAAAGCTGAAAAGAATTTCTTAAAAAAGTCTAAAAATTTAGGATTTTCACCTCTGGAGAGTGAGAATTGCAAATGCTTTTTTATTTTTTGAGGAAGCCAGGACCCAAGCAAGCCTTGTCCCATGGCTCTAGCAAAGGAGTGGGGCAGGACTGGCTCTTCCCTTCTGGAGATCACAGCCATCCCCTCAACCAAAGCCCTGGAGTGGGAGGTATGTGTGGGACCCCAGTAGTCTCTTCCAGAAACTGAGCAGCAAGTGTAGGTAAGACTCTTTATTGACTCGAATAAGGCAAAATATGAAACTTTCAGTTTAATTGGAATTTTAAAGTAGTATTTTGTTTGGGGTTTATCCCAAGTGAACGTCCCTGCTTGCACTTCCCCTTACCCTGCCAGCCATTCTTCTGGCTGACTACAAAGCCGACAAACCAACAAAAGACCACAGGTATTCACATGTTGCTAAGTGGTATTTTGGGGAATCCAAGCCCATTTTTGAGTGCTGCAATTTGAATTTTAACAATTTCATGCTTTAAGAAGAAGAAGAAATTGTCTGCAGTTGCTCTTCGAATCCATTGTGCTTATTTTTCTGTCTACTTGCTCCTTCTAACCAAATAGTACCAGAAAAAGACAGGTCCATGAAAGCAACCATTGCATTCACTTTTCCCCACAATAGAGCATTGATTTGTGTTGTTGAGGGATAAAAAAACGTACTGAAAAGGAAATATATACCTTAGAATTATTGAATATTAATATATATATATATATTTGTTTTTTAAAAATTTATAACCTTGCAATGAACAGGAACCTTGTAAGGACTAAAATTCCCTCATAATTTTATTTTAAAAGCAGTAGCACTTTTCTTTTACAGAAAACATTAAAATGAATTTATACTGCACTTTAAAAATCTACTTTGGGGTTTTTAAATTTTTGGGATAACCTACAATAATTAGAAAAAAAGGAATAGAATCATCAATCATCAATCACTGTCCAGTCTGGTAACATTGCCCAAGAAAGAAGACTGGTGGAGGAAGGAAAATGAACAAGGCAACAGCGAGACAATATTGGTTAGCAACACTGCAGCTTCAATGTATGAAAATCAGATCATTGCCAAGTCCTTTCAAGCTTCATATAGTGAAAGAGTACTGCAACAGCTGTATTTTTATTTATGAAAAACTCTTCCAAAAATATTTGGTATCCCAAAGGAGGCAGTGTGAATGTATTTGCTGGAAAACTTATCGAATAGCTATATATGAAAAATCATAGGGGGAGTGGAAAAGCTGTGAAACTCTTTCAAAAGGGAAACATGTTTTGTTTGATATCATCGTGAACTTGTTTTCAATAGAAGAATATACTGAATTCAGTGGAAGAATATACATAGATTCATTGCACAGGAAAAGGACAATATAACTTGCTATTTTAGCATTTATTGTCACTTATATAACAGTGGAGCTTAGGAGAGCTAGTCATGTTCTTGTGATGGAGAAACTCAAAGCAAGCATCATTCAAAAAATATTTAAAACTTCTTTCACTATTTCTATATGTCTTGTCTTTGTATGCTTTAGGGTCAGATTTCACAAGAGCTTCGCTACAACATTAATATTGTTTTAAATTATTAAAATTTATTTAAGAAGAATTTTGATAATTTGAAACTTTTTCAGGGGTGAAAATATGTCTCACTCAGAGGTACTTTGAGATCTGAAGTGAAATACTTTAACTTTGACACCACCACATTTGGATTTTCCCACTCTTGACGACAACATTTTTGGGTGCTTTGTGTTTCGTAAATATCGATGTTGACTTTATGAACAGCATTTGCCCCTTCTAACACAAACTACCATTTAAAAAATATCAAAAATATTCTACAGAAAGACCAAACTCTGAACTTTCCAGAAAGAAGCTCTACCTCCCATATCAGCTCGGTGTAGTGTGTCAGACATTTTAGCTCCCAGAGCCTGAATTGAAGTTAAAATTTGTAAATATTACAGCTGTATTTTTCCAGCTGAAAAATCTGACCTAAAAATCTAGGATCCAACTGGATTTGGATAGATGTTAGATGAAACCATGCATTATGTAGGAATTTTATGTGAAATAAGCTGTCTGAGCATAGCTTGTGGATATATGCACAAAGCTCAATTCATCGGGGGAGGACTTTATTCTTATCATCCATCAGCCAAAGCGAAGTTCTCACTGGAACTCCACTGTAGATTGTATTTAATATAAACTTCCTGAGTCAAATACCATTATTTCTAAAATAACTTGAAAAATCATTTGCATATTTCCCAGAATGTCACTTAGGGATATTGGTCAGACTTTTAACCAGTATAAACCTGACAATTGTTTCTGCTCCAAATATGCACATATTTTGACCATCACAAGAGCTTTGTAGGTTTAGTAGAAAGAATAATTTTTTGAAAATAACACAAAATGCAGAATTACTTTAAACAAAAGAGTTATCTCTGAAAAACACCATCAGGTATGTATAGAAAAACTGGATTGTCTAATTATATATATAACGTCCAAACCCCATTGCTAAAGCCAAATATCATGCTGCTCTGTATCACTGTTTTAATGTGTCTAAATATGCTTGATTATGGAATAAATTGGAAATTTTACTATTCTAGAACATTAGTTTGATTAGAGCTTCAGAACAAATTTGCAATATAATTTGTGACAATAGATATTGAGACCAGTTTTTCTAATGGAGCTGCAAATCATGTAGTAATGCATCTCAGGAGTAATTGCACATGGACTAGGTAGAATGCCTAAAATGGAGGACCAGATGAAAGTGCCATTTTGGTACTGCTGTGGTGATGAAAATGGGCCAGACGTGGCCTTCCTAAAATGCTGGTTGAACTGATGCTGAAGTGAAAGGGTAATATAAGGCATGGTGTGGTGGGTTCACCGGGGCNTCCAAGGAAGATGTAAATTGGAAATTTCAGTGTGGGGTTAGATACCAGGGAATACTTGGTCTTCCCTTCCTGACTGGTTCGAACACAGTTTTCTTTTCCTACACATTTCTCATCTCCCATTTATTGTACTGTGTCATAATTGCGTATACTTAGAACTCTAATAACTAAATATACTTAATTATATATTAACTGTATGTATAGTTAATTACATATGCATAATCACATAAGCTTAGAACTCTATTGAAATACAACGAAAATGTGTTTCTGCTCCTCAGTGATCTTTAGCCTGGTTTTGTCTGTTCCCTTCCTTCCCCAATAAAGTCCTGAAAGAGCAGAACTGCAGTATTATGGGGAAATGAGAGGAACCCACCTCAGAACTCTTTACAACCTGATCTAAATTGGGTCCCGTACAAAATTTTAGAGGGCCAAATCTAAGCCAACTTACTTTTCTCAATAGTTCCACTAAATTAAAGATCTGGCCTCATCCATATGAGCTGCTGGGTAAGGTTCAAAACTTTCCCAGATGGAGTGAATTAAATTCTTCACCAGATCTGTAGGGTTTTCATTACAGTTCCATGAAAGCATCCCTAAAATATCAAGGCAAAAAATACATCAATAACTCATATANATACATAAAATTTTATAGTGTACAGACAGGAGGAAGCAATGTGCAAATAAATACTACCTCATCCATCAAAGAGAGAATGCAAAAACTAATTAATTAAGCATCAGCATATATTTCAATAAAAACTCGTTAATTCAGTTTGTTACAGTTGCTTCAACTCTTCCTACAGATCCCAGGCATTGAATATAACTTCCTCTAATAAAGACTATCAACAACAGTTCACAGTGACAGGACAGACTTGGACAATCCCTGACACCATGCAAATCTTTAAAAGAATGTGTATTAAAACATTCATTGTGAAAATATTTGTTTCATAGGAAAGAAACATCCTTTGATTACAAATATAATTTTTTTTTAAAATTTGTGAGTTTGTCATGGGTATTTATTCGATTAACAAAAGCAAACAATGAAAAAACAGCTGCTTCAATGATGCAAGATTTAGATTTAGATTCAAGATTTAGAAGTCTTGATATAAATAAGTTGCATGTTGGAAAAATGGTTCATGTTGGCTACATGGTTCCCATTATATTTTATTCCTCTGTGTTTACTAAAAATGAGCATTTGGGGTTGTGTGTATTAGGTATTTTTCTTAAAACTTGTCCCTTTTACGCTTCACTCTTGGGTGAGGTTTAGTTTTTTCTCACAGGTCAGCAAAGCATTTAAGCACACAATGATTTTTTAAAGAAAAGAAGTACCTGAAGTAAACAGGACTCAGAATGCTTGAGTGTGCATGGGTTCATGATGCATGCTTTGACTTGCCAGCTAAAGTGCTCAGTATTTGGTAGGACTGAGTTCTTCCACTGTTTGAGAAGGCACAGTGATGATTTTTAAAAAACAACCACATTGCAGGGAATGTGATAGATGTAGTGAAAAGGGAGGACAAAAGAGAAAAAACTATATAGCAACCAAAACTTGGGTGTTTTATTTTACAAAAACATTCAACAAAAAATCCCATGGCAACTAAATCTTACAGAAAAAAAAATAAATCTATGTTTTGAGAAGTTTCCAGTGCAAAATGAAACCTAAAATGAGGTATAGCTGAACTGAGGGTCCTTTATACTTTGCTCCGTACATGGGCGTGTTAGAAGTCAAACCCTCTTGTTGGAAGTTTGAACCCTAAAACTGAGCCCTAACACTGTGCCCTGAGATACCCGAGAAGAAGAGCGCAGAGCCCACAGTCATGACCTCCTGTTTTCTCTTGCCTGTTCCAAGGTTTGAAATAAAGCCCACCTAGATGTTTCTTTGCTTTTCCTTTGCTTCTTTGAGGTCCTGGATGGGATGTCTCTACAGACTGCCCTCCTGCAAGACCTGCAGACCAAGCAAACCTTGAAACCCTCCTTTCATGGAGAGGCCTTGCGCAGGTCTAGGCATGTTTGATTAATCCTTTGACATCTTCTTGATGGAAGGATCTATCTCCTGCAAGCAAAGGGGACTCATGGCTTATTCATGTGCCTGTGATTGCTCCATGTGGACGTGAAAAGACTGAACCAGTGAAGAACTGTGTTCAGAAAATGTAGCTTCTTTTACTGTTTTCCAGACTAGATTGTTACTAAATAGTGTTGGCATACAGTCTAGTGGTTTGTGTTTTCTTGGGGGTTTTTTTTGTGCATTTGTTTTTTTTTTTTTAATAAATAAAAGTTTTTTAGTGTATTAATCTGGATTTCAACTGTAAAGTTTGGGCTTATGCTTTTTTTATGTGAAAAGATCTGTCTTGCCTTTAATTCAGTGCAAGCCTCTGTGTGTTTAAGTGTGTGCAAATACATGTGAATAGACTTATTTTTTTGATTTTTTTTAACTACTTAATCAGAAATGCTAGACAGGTTTGTCTATCTGGTTGTCATTTATTTCTCAGAACCAGACCACTCCTTTGGATGATAATTATAGTCTAGAGATGCCTAATTATGGGAAAATGTTGTATTTTCCACATCAGCATCAACCTTCATGCCACTTTCTGCAAATGTTCATGCTTGTGATTTAGAGATTGATTTCTGAGTGTCATACAATTTGATTACAATGAGCTTTCTAAATTATTTCTACGTCTTTATTATTTCTACCTTCTCTAGTTTCTTTGCTGTCTCTTCATGAAATAACACTATTATTTTATATTAATGGATGTAGAAAACTGTGTCAATCCCTGTTAATTTAAAGCAAAGGTTGTGGTCCATCCTGATAGTCTCAGCATAACTTCTTTGTCATTAATTTATTGGTACAGATTAATACAGAAAGGAAACGTGAAACACAGAGTATTCACAGTTTATGTTAGAAATCTGACACAATCTTTCGACCAATTCAGTTAAGGAAGAACTCTTGTGAAACCAGATTTATGTTCAGGTGAATACACTGTGACCCAGTGAGATTTCTTTAGCTCAATTAGTTGAACCTCTCAACCATTCAGGCTCCATGATTTTTAGAATTCATCTTTAACTGAAGAGTTTATGAAAGTTAATTCTGATAATTTTCAGGTCGTTCTGGAAAAACAAAAATCACGGTTTCTGCCCTTTTTTTTTTGGACAAGTTCATTTTCTACTCCAAGTACTGACTGTTCAAATAGTATTATTATATAGAAAGCTGAGGGTAAAGTTTTCATGCTTCATTTGACATAATAAGACTATTGTCTCAGGAACACTTTTAGAAATGAAGGTCGGTTGGTCTCTCCCATCTTTCATTTATACTTTTAACTGCATGGTTGTGGGGAGCAAATTAAGTAAACTGAAGCTCTGATTTGGAAAATCAAACTGGAAATGAAGTCCATAGATTGACTGTAAGGAATATAAGATGGGAATGTGCACGTGTACAGCAGGTGCACTGACGTCTGTTGCTCCTGGATACAGAAAAAAACCCCATAAAATGAGAAAGCCCAGAGCCAGTAAAATCTCACTCATTCCAGAAGAGCTAAAACTTTGTTTTCCCATAAAGTGAATTAGATATTGTAGACTTCAAACTGCCAGATTCTCTAGCCAAGGAAAGCAGAGATCTATCCCTTGTTGCTGGGACCACCTACCTCGTTTCTCCTCCCAACAAAGAATAAATGCAACCTTACTCCAATAATTCTTGGGTGACGAAATTTTATTCTGCATTCAAGGTCTTTGTGATGCAACTAAGGTGCAATCAAGCAGTCTGGTCTAAAGTCGCACGAGCATCATCTGTGAGTGCCATTTGATACAGGGATGGATCACATTAGGTAACACTGATGGTTTGCTGTGTCAGTGCTTACCTTTTCTTTGGAAACCTAACCTTAAGGCCCTTTGAACTAACCTGCTCAAGTGTTAGAGGAAGGAGGTCTGCTCACTGATGGAGCTGGCAGAGTTTTTTTTAATAAATAGTCTAACTTCTCTTTGTGTAGAGTGATCAAATATTATTACATCAGTTGTGTGGAGGAGAAAAGGATGTGCATTCAGCACCAGTAAGTAACTGCTGTATCAAGAGGGATATCACTGCAAAAAAATTATTTTTGTTCCCAGTACTTTAGCTTTTCCTTTCATTAAAGTGTAATTTTCACCCTGGACCTCAATTAAAAAAAAAAAAAAAATTAAAAAACACCAGACAATGAAAAAATAGTGTCCTAGATTCCTCTTCTTTGCATGTTAATTAAATAAGAAACACTCTGTGATGTGCAGTGATACCGCATTGATATTTGTAGTGATGATTTTATAAAAACAACATTGGTCACTGCAGAGAATGTGATAGATTTAGTGACAAGAAAGGGAGGACAAAAGAGAAAAAACTATATAGCAACCAAAACTTGGGTGTTTTATTTTACAAAAACATTCAACAAAAAATCCCATGGCAACTAAATCTTACAGAAAAAAAACGCTGTATTTTGAGAAATTTCCAGTGCAAAATGAAACCTAGAATGCTTAACAATTGATTTTAATTAGCCTTAAATCAACCATGACGGAATTACCTTGATGACATTTAAATTGCTGTAATCAGGTGCTGGAGTTAACACTCCCCTGAGATGACAAATGAGCATTTACACTGTCAGACAGTTCCCTGCCAGCATACACTTGGCTCACAGTCAGACTTATTTTTTTGGACAATTTTTTTTTTTTTCCCTTATCAGAGAACACTTAAATTATGCAACATTTCACTCAGAGGACAAGAATCTTTTTCAGTCGGCGAAAAGTGGGGCTTGTTGAAATCGTGCTCCTGCCACTGGAGCTTTGGACACAGGTTTGAAGTTCATTAACATGTCCCTGTAGCCCATGGCTGATCTCTGAGCTGATTTTAAAGGACAGCAGAAGGGGAAAAGTACCAACCAGCACAACAACTGCAGAAACATGAACAAAACTGGTTTTATCACTTACAACACATACGGTTTCCTGTCTATTGTATAATTTGCATAATTCAAGACCGACAGCAGCTGGTTATATTACACATATAACTGATTCTTGGAAATCTGATAAAATTACAGTTGTCCAGCTTTGAGAACACCACAGCTTTTGCCATGGGATGGAAAACAAATTCAGAGTATCTGTGGCCCAGGAGCGGGAAGCTAATCCCTAAATTAGCATCACAGGCAATTTAAGGACAAATGCTATTTGCAATGTACCCTTTTTAAAACCTAAGAGAGCAGATAAAGCCAGCATTCTATCTTTGCTTAAGTTTCTTTGTTGTTTACCTCTTCTTTCTTCAAAAAAGATTATTCTGAACATTTTTTTATTTTTCTTCTCTTTGTTTGTTTTACTTGGTATTTTTCTTTTATAAAAGAATTTCTTCCCTCCTTGAGGGGGACATTTTTATATTTTGCATCCACAACTCATTAGACAATTGCAGAGTATTGTTAATAAGAAATACAATTCCTTTAAGAATACTTTCTTCTTATTTCAATTAATTTTGATTACTTTTCTTTCTTTTAACTAAACACCAATCCAGCTCTTTTTCATTTAAGAGTAAGGTCTTCAGTACAAGCGGCTGCTTATTGGTTTTATCTTTTTATTTCGCATCTTCCACCTTCTTTCCTTGTGTCAACTTGGATTAAAGTGAATTGGCTCTATTTCCCTAACAGCGCCAGTTGCACTTCTCTTCCCGTCAGCGGGAATGAAGTAGTGAGTGCGAAGGGTAGGAATGCTGTCGGTTGTTTATTCTATGGCCAGTGCTATCTTAGAAGGCAGCTTCCTGAAGGAGCTGTGCTTACAGTAGCTTGGGAAGCCAGCGGTGACTCATGGCTCAGCACCCCACTTATCATACCTGCCTAAAGGGGGACCATCCATCCAGTCCTTGCTGTCCCTTCCCCTCGCAGAGGTTTTGTCTGAAACCAGAATGAGCTGCCTCCCTTTAGTGGTGTGAAATAGCTCACTGTCCTGAGACTGTGGGCTGGCAAAGGTCCACTATAATCACAATTTTATTTAATCATTTTATCAAGTCCAAGGGCTGCATGTGGCAGTTCCAGGTAGAGCAGGAAGTTTGGGAAGCGATGGTGCCAGCTCTGCTGCTGTCTCTGGGTTGAGGAACTCACACAAGGCTGACCCCCCCAGCTGAGGGACTCGGATAGAAACACAAGACTTCTGGAGGGAGGACATTCAGACCAGGATCCAGACTGCAACATGGGGCTGGAGCAGAGGGATCCTTTCCTGTTTAAAACACTTCTTTCCTGCTCTCAGTCTTATAGCTTACCTGTAACTGCTCTACTTTATCAAAGGAAACCTGACCCTAAACGTACTTTATCCAACAGTTCTTCAGGGATTGCAGCTTTGACCCAAAAGAGTGTTACCTCCCTCAGACCTTTCCTGGCTATCCAGAAAATTATAGAAAAGCCCCTAGTTAATTCTTCTGAGACTCAATCAAACTTTCTTCCCCGCATTCTACAGCATTGGTGGGTAGTTCCCCAGTGGGATCCTCCAACGGCAATGTATGGAAGGTGCAAGAATAAAGCTCCCAGTTCCTGTTGGCAGAGGGAGCATTCTGAAACCGTATGGCTATTATAAGCACCTCATGGTAAAGCAGATGAGTATAGCTGAGAACTTGGAAGTATATGGAGCAGGAAGAATTGAAATCTATGATTGTATTATTTTCAAAATAGAAAGGGTGCTTTAATTGCTTTGTATTTATTTGTTTTGTATAATGCAGCACGTACAAGTAGGAATTTTCTAAAGGAAGTTCTGGAGATAAGTAGTAAAATGGTATATAAATGCTGCAGCTATGGATATTGGATATAGTTATATGGAACAAGGAAAGAAAAAACAAACTTGCAATAATTAAAAAAAAATACAACAAGAGTTTCAAAGGCTACACTAAAGTTCAGGCTGCTGGATATAACTCAATTTTTAAATGAAAGAATTTAGAGGAAGAATTTACCTTTTATATTATATCAGAGCTGCCTTTTTATTTCTGCCAAGTTCCTCTAAACTCAACTGCAAGACCAAGTGTACCAAATCTCAGGACTACCTCTCTCTCTTCTCATTTTCCATAGTTTTATTTTTATGGCTGTTTTATTCAGGATGCTATTTTGCATAGGCAACTTACATATAATTCTTTTTTCTTTAATGTAGCACAGAGTTTGCCTCTTGCAAAGGACTTTGGGAGTCTTCTTGTAAAGCTAGCAGAAGGAATTTTAATGCGATATAATATTTTAAATATTGAATGAAATTAGGAAGCAACACAAACAGTGTTATTATACATAACTTTATTTGAGTCTGCAATTCTTTCTGTATGGTTTCATGCATATAAATGGAGTACTCCGGGTCTGGTCATGTGCTAACATCTCACATTTCCTTTCCTGCCACAAATGCTGCTTATTATAATAGTATGAACTGAAATATGTATTTTTATTGCTGTTAGGAATGTAGAAACACACAAATATGGATTTGTTTCCCAATATTACCTATGTCTGTTTTATAGTCTGATAAAAGTTTTGGTTGACAGAGCACTGAATAAATGTAGCCCTGTACGGCATGTTTAATCAAATATTTAACTTGTAAAATTTAATAAAATAGCAAATTAAACAGATAAGGATTAGTCAAATACAAAAACTACTAGAAACATTCATATAATTAAAAATAAAATTCTTAGCCATTATCAGATGTAGAAAAACCACATAAGAATCCATAAAACAGTTTTCAAGCTCCAATAAGTTAGGTATAATAGACCTTTTTTTGTCAAACACAAAAATAAATATTATTGATTTTATGAATAAATACATTTTCTTAAATGATTTAGAAAGCTCTGTTTATTCATATACAGACAGTGTTTAGAATATGTAGTAGCCAGTATGTCTGCAGATATATTTATGTTGGACTGTTTAGATTGGCTTCACCTCTGTAATAATTTATAACAGTTTCAATGTAAACCTGCCATTGAGCAGGTCATAAAGGTCCTGCATTTTAACCATCATAATTTCAGATAAACCCACAAAACTATTTCTTGCAGGAAAGCTCTAGTTAATCCTTGAATATCTTTGGGATGGAATTTGGTTTTTTATTTAGGCAAATTTAAGGAGCAATAAAGGCTGCATTTTAACTGTGCTTGATATTCCAGTACTGGTGATAATTTAAAATATATACATTTTGTTTTGTTTTACAGCAGTAACTCTTCATTGACACTTATTAATACAAAAATTCTGCCCTCCAACTGATTTCAAGTCCTGCTCGAAAAAGAAAGCTACTGTTCATTTTTAAATGTTTCATTGTACACTAGAAACGTTAACATAAATATAGTCGTGTTTTTCCACACTAAATGAAGATAGGTCAATGCCATTTGTTTTTCACATGATAGAAGTTTCTTAAAGGCATGCATTTTGAAAGTGTGAGAATTATTTATTTAATTTCTAAATTTAAAAAGCTCTTCTCAAAATGAGCATTTTCTAACAAAATTCTGCCAACACACTTATGTTCAATAAAATGCTTTTGAATACTGAAAGCTGAAACTTTTTTAAAAAGCTGCTACATTTATTTTAGTGAATATATTTTAGTATTTAAAACAAACAACAAAAAAGCAAAAAATGCAAATATAAAAATGGATTTTGTGTGCAGGTTGTGTTTTTTTTTGAGGGTGGTTTATTTGGGGCTTTGTTTGGTTGGTTGGTTTTGCTTCTTTTGGGGTTTTTGTTTTTGTTTTGTTTTGGTTAAGGAAGACATTTATCTTCTGATAGGTATCTTCCTTTTCCAGCACCTAAGGGTTTTTTTCTCATCCTTAAACTTCAGATCTTACCAAGGAAGTTCTGCAGTTCCCTGATGATTGGCAGTAGACCATGGGACCTACAGGGAAGCTCTCGCTCAAAACCTGTGCTGTCTTCTAAGAGAAACTAAATTAATCTCAAGGTTATTCTCTGTAAATGCACAAAGCTCCAGGTGAGTTTACCTTTTCACACAGATTTGTGTGGTCCTGTTGGTCACCACTTGCCTATTTCCCACTCCTCTTGGCTAAGGCAGCCCAGTGTTTATGGGGATAAGCACAATGGATGCCTGCACGAAGGCTGCGAGAAATTGAGTAGAGCTTTCCCATTCAAAGGAAGAAGTTAAAAGCCTGTGGCATGTTTCCTAATAAAAGACAACACAAAGATCTGTCCAGACAATGTGATTATCAATTTCTTACTATTTCTCAATACCGTGTGAGTAATCATGGAACCATAGAATCAGAGAAAGATTTGAGTTGGAAGAAACCTTAAAGATGATCTAGTTCCAATCTCCCTGTTACCGGCAGGGATGCCACCCGCTAAATGAGGTTGCCCCATGGCCCATCCAACTTGGCCTCAATATTTCTGCTACTACTTGTCTGATGTCATTCCTTCAGCCTCTGATGACCAGAATGTCAGCAAAGAGATGGTTGATTGATGATTGACTGCAGTCAGGAATATGGGAGATTATGTATCTAGGAGAAGAAGAAACCCATTTTCTCCAGGGAAGTTCAGTAGGTCCTCCAATATTTAGGGTCACAATTAGGAGTGTTGTTTGGATACTTTGCTGCTTGAATTTTAAAGTTTCTCGATGTGGCAAAACACTAGTAGTTCCAGCACTGTAACTTCTTTTAATTCTATTTTCCTAGATTTAGCATTAAAATGGACTGTCATGGCAAACAGACTCTGCAGACTGTGTAATACTGGTCACAATGTTTCATTCACTGCCAGAGGGAGGAGCTCTTGGGATTTTCCAATCTGTGGATATAATTCCAGTGCCATTATATAATTGATTTTCAAATTAAACTGGTGAGATTTTCAAAAGTCCTTTTGTGCTAATATAAATGTTCTGATGATTAAACACAACAGAAACATAGTTTCACATTTTTTTTCTATAGTTTATAATTTATCCCCTGGTAATCCTGCCTATGGCTCAGAAGTCCCTGTGCTATGAACCAGTGTTCAACCCTGGAGGAGTGATCTGGTGATATGAACCAACATTTTATATGTTTTTCTACATTTGAATTGGGAGGAAAATTACCTCTTCTCTTTGACAGAAGTTAAGGAGAAACTTCGGTGGCCATTGGTAGTGGATATTGGAATATTCTGAGTTGGAAGTGAGCCACAAGGATCATCGATTCCAGCTCTTAAATGAATGGCCCATACAGGGATCAAACCCACAACCTCAGTGTTATTAGCATCATGCTCTAACCAGCTGAGCTAATCTCAGGGTACTCAGCCATCAGAGAGGTCAAACACATTATTATAAAAACCATGCTCTCCTCAAAAGTGGCAGAATGGAGGCTTCACTTGGAGTTATGCATATTTCTCTATAGATACATTGATATATAATCATGCTGGTTATGGACTATGGTCCAAATAATGTAGATGACATTTCCTGTGAAACTTCTATATTGCATCTGTACATGAAGGATTAATTTGTATGGCCCGTTCTTAAGGGTACATAAATCTGATAAGCGTGGCTTTCTCAGCATGAATTTATCTAAGCCATTCATCTATCCTTCACTGCATTTCTAAGGTGTTTATGAAAGTGTGACTCACTCGCCAAAAAAATGTGGATGTTCTGTGATGCAGACAATAACCGGAGAAGATAAGTGATAGGGATGGGCTGTGTAATTTACTATTGCCTTCCACAATATAGTGAAGACTGATGGCATTTGTACAAATGTTACTTGGTATTTCACGGACAGAAATGTCACACTTGAGGCCAGGTCAGGACCTGGGCAGGGAAGAGGATTCATTTCTATCTGCCCCTCCATGTGTGACTGTATCTCCAGTGGTTCCTGACTGACCAGATGTTCTTTGTTTTTGATAAAAACTGAAGATTGGAATGGTGCTTTGCATTGAAGCATGTAATAAGTTGTGTTTTAAAAATACCTTGAATAGTTCATCTTTTCCCCAGAACCTTACTTATTCTGCAAGTTAGCAAGATCAGGAGTTTTTAATTATTACGGGTTGCTCAGATTGTCCTGAATGGCAAAGTCTTCCTTCCACTTCTGGCTCAGCTCCTGTAGTGGCAAGCTTTCCAGGTGGGCAAAGTATTTGTTATTTCTCTTTCATATCCTCCACCTTTGATCACTGAAGGCTGCCAGGCTTTGTGCTTACAGTTTGGCTTGCCTGACGCTTTTCAAATAAGTGCTGATGGAACTAGACCGTGGTGTTCCAGACTGCAGTTCGATGGTGAGGATGGAGATGCCTGGCTCGTTAATGAGGATTTTCCCTTCTCTGCAAACATGTGAGTGATCTCAACCGGCTACTATAGGGGGAGTTTCCTATCTTTTTTTTTTTTTTCCTGGTGCCACAGTTTTATTAGCTTTGCTTGTCGAAATATAGCAAAACAGAAAAGGCCACACTGGTTTTGCTCTGTAAATATTTAAGTATAGACTGTGTGGACACATGGCAGGTATAAACCAGACTCAAGTGATCTCCAGGTTGGTAATGGTCTGTCTAATCTAATCTAAGTATTACCGAATGTGGTTCACAGTGCCTATGAATTTATGTGTAGTCACGACACGCTGAGCCTTTCATTGCACTATTTTCCTACTTACGCTGTAAAATAAATTCACACTTGGCATAACAGAAATGCTTGGCAGGAATGCTGTTACATTCACAGTACATGAGACAATGACTGATACCTTGTTTAATCGTCTCACAGTATTAGCGAGGAAGCTGAATCATATGCACTCTCTCCAACTGCACACACGCAAAGGGACAGACAAACCAACTCAGCCTGCTAGACTTCACTGTCTTTTCCCCACTACCCAGAGCTACTAAACCAGGTTTTCAGATATGTTTTATTTTCTCTCACTCTCTTAAACTTTTTTCTTTTTTTTGCTCTCTGACTTTGGAATTTCTTTTCCATATAGCATTATGGTTCCTTCACTGAGACTGTATCAAATTCCCTGCTGTGTAAATTGGCATGGCTATGCAGCATTGGAGGGTCTTTGCCAGTTTACACTGAGAATCTATCCCTAAACAATTATACCCAGAAGTACCAAAAAAAACACTTAAATAAACAGAAAATGTAGGAGAACATTTGGGCCCAAATCCCACTGCCTTCAGTTTCTTAAATTGGAGAAACTACTGGGAAATAAGGACATGGAAAGGAAGTTGGGGGGAGAACTCAGGGCACATCCAGCCTGTTCCATGAGCAATCAGCAAAAGAAATAACAATTCAAATCCCTTGCTGTCAGTTCCATCAACAAGAAGTAAACAGGAATGAGCAAGTTTGATGGTACCTAAAATAAAAGCATTATCTCTGAGCTTTTCATTATTTCTCAACTTGGTGGTAAATCCTGTAACTCTGCAGATATTGTGCTTGACAGAAAGGTAAATATAGATATCGGCATTTTACCGTATTCCATAAATTTACTGTAATTGATAAATAGTGGGGAAAAAAAAGGAAAAAAGGATCAGTAACTATATTATTGTGCAATGGGAACAACATTCTTAGAGATGGTGAATCAGAATAGAAGTCACTAAACAGGTAGGTGTGCCAGTCCATGAAATGGCCTGGGTTTGCTGCTTTGAAAAGCCAAAACCCAGGCTATCAAGGACATGTTGGAGGACAGCTCTGATCTTCTGATCACCAGACAAATTCTGCTCATCTCAGTCATGCAAATTGCCCTCCTAACCACAGCAGATATATTAGCATGGTTATTGTGATCAAGCTTTGCCTTCAACACACACTGGGTCTTGAGCAAAACTAATCTTTTGTAGCCATGGAACAGGAAATTGTTCTGTGCAAATATTTACTGGTGTTAGTAACTATGAATTTTACATTTACAATGACACTGATGTCTGCTTAAGGCAGAATGAATCATTTCTTTTCCTAACAGAATGATTTATCTTATAAATATTTGTTGTAAAAGCAGGACACACTATACAAGGCAGCAAAAAACTAATTTTATCACTTCAGTTAGAAGAAGTACTCTAATTGACTTTAGACCTTGATAGTCCTGTAAGCACTGTCAGAAACCCACTTTACACTATGTCTGTTTTGCAATGTTTAAATAAGGCTGTAATTCAGAGAAATGCTTCTCCTTGTTAAAGTGTCAATAAAGGTCTTACTGTTTAATGAAACTCCTGGTAGAATGTCTTGTGCTTCAGCTGAAAAGATTTCTTATTTATTAAAAATAATAATAATAAAAAATCCTGGCTCTCTAATATTTCCCCCCTTTTTCCTCTTCAATGTTCTGCACAAATCTAAATTACACCTGGTTGATTGTTGTGTGTGGATGTGTATGTGCACACTGTAGACCAAACAATCATGGTACACCCAGGTTCTCCTGAGGTATGTGACCTTGGGTTTACCCTATCTCTACTGCTGTTGTTTTCCTTTGGTGCCCAGTTATTCATGCCTAGTTTTATGACCATCCTGAGGCAATGTACAAAGAGACTAGAATATATACCTTCATTCTGGCTTCATGTTTATTCACATTTATTTTCTATTGAGGAAAAAACACACAATCAAGACAAAGTGGCAGAAGAATTGTAATCTATGCGGCTCAATAGACAACAAGCTGAGAGGGAACTGAACTCACCTGTCTGCCTTCCAAAAATAGATTAACAAAGAGCACTTACAGATGTCTTCTCTGATATGTTTTAGTGAAGATGGTTGGAACTGTATTTATTGCAATTTTGATACAATTCATTCTGGAAATTGAACTACGGACTTGCACACTCTGGTTTCTTTGCCTCAGTCATGGTGATAAAGCTGTCATATTGTTAGTTTTAGCTCTGCAATCCCAGTACCTGCCAGACTGAAAAATGGGCGGAATGCCAATCCATGGAGTTTGTTGGGCTCTGCGGCAGTGGATGAACTGAGAGCTGAGCCTTTCCTATGAGCATTCCTTGGGAAAGGACAAAATCCTTCCTCCAGTGTGTGGAGTCTAAGAGGAATCTGTAGCTCTCTAGATATGAAAAGTGAGGAGGAAAATGACTAATTCATTCAGATCTGGGCTTCAAAGGTAACTGCATGTATATGAACTGGATTTTGAAATCATGTGGATAAAGAAGAGTGTCATCTGTCATGAGTGGGAACTCCTTACATGAAACTGGATACATTGGTGAAATCAGATGAAGAAAGGAATTTAAGATAAAATCATAAAACATCCATTTCAGGTCAGTTGTACACAGGCAAGCAACCACCTCAGGAAGTAACTGTGTTACTGTGAGGTCAAATACATTAGCCCTATGTAAAAGGTAGCAGAATTACTGCACTTTTCCTTTGCTTGTGAAATAATCTTACAACTTCTTTTTCTCATGAGGTAATTTGGCTTGTTAAACCAGCCAGTTTTCAAATGTCTATGCATAAGGCTAACTTTTCAATCCCTTAGCTTGCTCCACATTTGCATATTATTTGTTTCTGTGTTGGGTTTGTTTGGTTTGGTTTGGTTTGGTTTTGGTTTTTTTCCCCTTAATTTCAGTCCAGGATGAATTTTAGGAAAAAACCCACATTTTTTTTTAAAGAGTTGTGCTTTGTTTGGTTTCCTATTTCTGACTAGCTCTAGGGGTGCAGGTCTATGCAACCAGTTCTGGTGTAATGGATGAGAAATCTCGGAAACAGTTAAGGCAACAATTACATAGTCAAGACTCTGAGGCACATGCAATGTATTTAATCTGAAAAAGTATGGTGGTCACTAGTGGTAAATGCTTTTCCTGAGCTAGTATAATAAAAATACTATGGGTTAAGTGCATGAATGCAGGCACATCTTGCAGGGAAAGTCACCTCCAAGCCATTAGCTTTCCACAGACAAAGTTTTTCTGAAACCCAGAGGAAGGCTCTGCCTGACCCAGCTAATCACCGGCACTGGCACCTCGACCTGTATTGACACAGATACTGAAGAAAGGTAGTAAAGGAGATGAGAATAATTAGAAGATGGTTCAAGAAGCAAAGTCGGTATTTTTCATGAAATTCTGTTGATTGCACATCTTTTTTATATCCATGAGGATAGATGTAAAGGCAGATATACAATTCATGAGTAACAGTGCCTCCACTACTAATGAAAATGAATAAGCTATTAAAAAATGTGATCAAAATATTTTGGAGGCCTTCAGGCAAAAACCTGCAGCAACAAGTATCAAGTCTGCTTTTTATTCATTAAAATAGAATATAGTAAATCTCTCTTCCTGCTGTGTTTCTTGCCTGCAGGATGGAGTGTGATGAAGGAGTCCTTTGGAACACAGGTTCATTTATGCACAGCTGGTCTGTGTGAGTCAGACAAGTGAGAGACTTATAACAAAACAAGATCTCCAGGTACCTATGGTTTGGAAATTTTCTATTCTAGTTGGTTAAAATCAGTACCAAGCAACTGTGTTGCAAAGGAAAAAGCTATGGACAAATAATGACCAGTTCCTGATCTGCTATCTGAAAGACAAATCCCCTCTTTGGTAAGTTCGGAATCAATACAAAGTTCTAATTGTTTTATGTCATGTTAAGAAAAAATTAACCTGTTCTCATTTAGCAAGGTCAAAAATACACTCTCAGGTTTTGACTGCTCACACTTTTTATTTTTTTGTGTTTATATTTGTTCATGGCAAGGGTAATGGAGGCTTCTAAACTAGACTATCAATAGTCTGACATTATAATTAGCACGTCATATTAATTTCATACCCAGTATCTCTATTTTAATTTTAATTTTGTTCTGAACCAGAAAGGACTTCCTGGACTTGCTTTCTTGTCTGGCATATATGTTAGGGAAGAAATGATCTGGTCTTCCTTTTTCTCTCACTGTTACTTTAAGGGACAAAAGTAAATGCATGTCGAAAACACTTTACTGCTTGTAAAGTTCTTCTGTATTTTAATGTGCCTCAGTATGACAAAATAAGAGGATATCTTTAGTAAGTCTCCTTTTCCTGTGTAGTTTAATTTATTTTTCAGGCATTTCAAAGTGACTGTGTGGCACT
>VWZG01013122.1:535596-553851 GCA_013396735.1 Grallaria varia
AAAAAAAAAAACGAAAAAAGAAAAGCCTCTAGAAATGCTGGTCATGTCTAAAGTGAGAATAATTGGTCCTGACAGAGAGGAAAGTAGTAATTGGAACGAGACTTGTTTAAATAACAGTTTAAATTTTCTTTCCTTACTTTTCCGATTATATGCACTATAAAGCAGGATTTCTTTGCCTTGAGTGTTTCACAGAGTCGTTTCTGTATGCAGCATGTCCACAAGTATAACTCAAGTAATAAGCCTGGCTATAATTTGGATTAGACTTTGAGTTTTAGCTCCCTTACATACAAATAAGCTATTCAATTGGTATTAACTCCGTATCATCAAAATATTCAGTAGACTGAAGCAGGACAGGCTAATTGCATCCTCTAATTCTTCTAAGTTACCATTATTTCTTCATTCTGAATGATTAAATGGAAATTCAAATGCAACACTAGAGAAGGAAAAACATGCTTAAAGACTTGGGGTATGAATGCACTTCATGTTCTGCTAAACACTCTCCTTGCTGTGAGGATCCATGTAAGAGCAAAGTTACTATGTCTTTTAGCCTTTCCTGTATGTGATTTCTGTTGTTTTTAAGTAAAGATTTGCTTAGAGTTATGCAGAACAGGTGTTTTAAGAGGCTTTGGAATATGTCAAGGTCTAGTACAGTAACATGACTGAGGTTATTTTCCTATTGAGCACAAATGTCTGCAGCAGTAGATGCAGCCCCCATCTAAATAGTAGTGAGGGTCTGTGTGGTCACATCTGCCCTACTTCAAAATATTTATGGCAAATATAAATCAAGGCAGGGACTGACTTGAGAATCTGGAAGGATCAAGTGACATCTGCAATGGAACAAATGAAATTTAAATGTGCCCTAATTTGCAGAATATGTGAAAAATATTATATGAGCTTGGTAATTCCCTACTGCAGCTTTAATGGACACAGTCTGAATGCATTAGGCCTGCTAATCTCGGGGATCACTTGTCTTTCCAACAGCCTTTGATGTTTTTCTCCTGACCTTTATCTCAAACATTTGAAGTGTCTTAGATGATTTGAGTTTGGTATTTGTTTTCCACTTTTGCTTGGGTTTCTGTTTGCTTGGGGTGGGTTTTTTTGTTGTTATGTTTCTGGTTTTTTATTTGTTCTTTTTTTGTTGTGGTTTTTTTTGCCTTTTTTTTTTTTTTGTTTTTTTTTTTTTTTTCAAAAAAGGAAGCAATCATAGGTGAAATTTGACTCCATTTATATGAGAGAGAAACTTCTACTGACTTTAATAACAAAAAAATTAATTCTTCTAAAGCAGTGGTTGGTCCGCTTTTGAATAGGGAATCTGAAGCCTCTGAAATTCAGGATCTGGAATAATTTGAATTTTTAATGTCTGAGCTGTAAAATAGAGGCCAACAATTTTAATGGTATCTAATTCCTGAGGGCTGTTTATGTTATATCCACTTCAGTGAAAAAATCTGGGCTCTTTGCAGACCTCTTTTCATGAAAAATATAATGACCTGTGAATTTAATAATACAGAGATAATAAGATGACATCAAACTCTTCAGCTCATCAGTATTGATGCTTTACTCTGTGTATATTTTGCAATATATCCAACATGGCATCGGCTACTGGTGCTTTTTCACCTGATTTTCTTTAATGTTTGCAATTCACTATCTTTGTAATATGGAGCTACATAAAAACTATTTATATGTGGAAAATGCAAACATTTGTTTGAATGCAAGTTAACATTAGGCAAAATGTGGAGATTTTGTGGAAATTTTGGCCATTAGAAACATTTCAGTTTCATTTTAATTTCTCTTCAATTAGGTTAGTGAAATGCCTTGCAAGAGGTTTAGTTTAGCTGCTTGTATCTTTTTCTCACTCATGAATCCGACCACTGATTCTATATACAACTATGTATGCTATAACTCCCATGGCCTTTCAGTCTTGGAGAGCTGCACACTCCGTGCCCCAGACTCTCATCCACCACAGGACAAGCAGGAGAAGCACTCTGACTAAAATTTGAGAGCATCGGCCTCTTGAGAACAAAATGATACTTTTTTTGCAAGAAACAGGTCTAGAGCTGGCAGTAGGTTTAAGTAAATTTGGAAGCCAACGAGTCCTCATGCACAAGGATAAAATTGGGGTTGCATCAGACTGGTTCCAGTCTGGCTTCTATATGCCCGGCCCTTCTGTATTGCAGATCAAGAGTTCAAGTATAAAATGACACTATGTTTTAAACAGGTAGTTTCAGTGTAAGCAGCAGCTGTAAGTGCAAAAAGCAATGATATTGCCATCACACCCCTAACAGTCAAAACTGTTTGAAAATCTCATTTGTTTTTCATTAGTTACCGCAACAGTTTGAATAAAATCCTGTTCAATCTCAGCAAAGAGTACTTTGGAAATGTTAGTCTGTTATTCTTTAAACAAAGTTCAACAGCTATTAACAGAGTACTTGTTTATGATCTTCTATAAATATTATGTTTCTGTACTTCTTTGAAAATGTGGACTTTTTAATTTCATTTTTATTTTAGTAAAAACTGTAAAATTATGACTCACCAGCTGCAGAGTGCCAAGACAGGATATTTCCCAATATATGGGGCAAACAACATTTTTATGTATTTTTGTTACCAATCATATAAAACCCAGCTTATTTTTATAAATGGCTTCATAGGCCTGCACCATAAAAGTTGCATATAATTTTATCCCAGTTTTCAGGGATTTTGGTGCCCATTACCTAGTAAATGTAAACTCTCACGTTCCTGAGCAAAGTCGACATTTCAGTGATCAGCAAAACCCAGTCATTTTCATGCAGAAGTGGCCACCTTTCTTCTACTCAGCCAAGATCTCACAACCCAGACAGAAAGTTGAACTGGACAAAAAAAAGGAGCACATGCTGCTGTGAGGTTGCAGTACAACAGCTTGAAAGGAAGTTGCAAAATTAGCGAGGGGTGAGTGGCAATATTTTTTTTCAAATTCCTCAAGTGGCTCGTGGCATAGCCACTCTGATATCACCACTTACCTGTAAACCATCCAGAAAAAAGTCCTATCTTGAACTGAGGAAGGGAGCAAGCTTCTATTACATTATGGTGGCTATAAAGCTTGCTGCAATAATACCTAAGTGGTTTACCTCCGGAGCACTGAATGTGCCTGACCAAAAGGAGCTCTATTGAGCTATTTGTATAATTAACATGGAGACGTTAGTGGGTACTTTAATCCCCAGATGTATGTTTTATAATGGCTTAACCTTCTCCCTTATGACTGCTGCTATTAAAAGCAGTAGATTTAAGACTTTAATCCAAATTGATTGAGTTGTGGCACTGTTTTCACATTTGTCTAAATCTTTCAGTGGCTTTTCTCAAAACTGACTTTAGGTGTAGGATACACTGGTTCATTCTAGTTCCACATAACACCTTTGGTTTTAGCACTACTTGAACTATTTTATTTTTAACCTAGGGTTAGATCCATGCCTATTAACAGGAAAAAAATTCTCAAAGAAAAAGCAATGTTTAAATTTTGGAATTGAGTTTATGCTTTTTGTTTCCAAGTGGCTTCAAGGCATACTATGAAAACCCCAAATCTAACTTGAGTAGAAGGCAAATGAAGTCCTTAGGAAGTTTTTTCTTAAATGCTAAGAGCCTGAATATAAACAGGAAAAGCCATAAGAGTGGTAAACAAACCCAGAGGAGAGGACCTTAAGTAACTAAGCAAAACATGAATGTGGAATTTATCTTGGAAGAATGAAAGGAGGCTTATTTTAAAAGCTGATTGACTTTTTATTTTCTTCTGTGGGAAAATCCTTCTATGGCTCTGAAGAAGAAGGCATTTAAGGAAAAGGAGACTTTCAAATACAGTCACATGTGTAACATCACCACAGTAGAACAGGAGTACCTCTTTAGCAGGCAATTATCAGGGGCCAATATGCTGCAAAGAGGGATTTTGAAATTGAGCTTGGCTCTTAGCCAAAGGGAACCAAGACATGGGAAGGTAGGATGACTGCTAAAGGCTTAAGGTTTGAAAGAGCCAGTACCTGATCAAAGGGACACAAAGACTAGAAAAGTGTCAGGACCTTGGGCAGGCTTAGTAAAACAAGGGAGAGTGGATTAGACTTGAAGACTTTTGACAGGAAGTCACAAAATTGTATGAAAGGCAAGACTAGGACCACCATTGCATATGACCTCTGTCTGTTGTTCCTTAGCTTTACACCTCCATAAAGCTGCCTTCTCAGGTACTGTGTACTGTTGTGTGCCCCAGGCTGAACAAGCCCAACTCTCAGGTCAAGTGCTCCAGCTTCAGCCCCATCCCATTGTGGTTGTCCTTTCCTGAACATGTCCTAGGGATTCCTTTCTTTTATTAGGGAAGCCATAACTGGAAGCAGCATTGAGGCGCCCCGTAATGAGTGCTGACTGAGCTCACTCTCTATCAGCTTGATAGAATCCTGCATCTTTCTGACATTGCTGCTGTTGTATATCTGCTGCCCACCAGGACTCGCAGGTCTTTTTAACAGGGCTGCTCCTCAGCCGGTCAGTCCTCAGCTTGTCCTGGTTGAGCGGTGCCAGTCCCTCTCAAGTGCAGGATGCTGCTTTTCTCCTGGTTGAATTTTACGAAATTCTTGTCATTCTGTTCTTCCAGCCTGGCTGGGTCCTTCTGAGCAGCAGCACTGCCTTGGAGCATGTTGCCTGCTCACCCTTTCACCTGGTGATGTCTGAGGGCATGTTCAACCTCCTCCTACTCATCAGTACTGACATTCAGCAAGGGAAGGGACAAGGCAGAGAGCACTGCACACACAGCAGCTGAGAGACTGGAAGCAGGTAACTACTTTTTAAGACGAAGTATGTTCAGAAAAGCTACATTCTCCTGAAATGATGTAAAATTGTTGCATGTGAGAAGCTTCTAGAAACCTACATTGAGCGGGACTGTGTAGCACACTGGCTGTGTGCCAGCTGAAAGTGTCAGGATAAACAAAGTGAATTTAATTCTGAGATGAAAATATTTTTCTGACATTCTTCTTTCTTCCAGGATACAGTATTCACATAAATCTATTAGTTCTGTCATAAACTATCTTTTCAAACAGCAACAAAATGTTGCTGTATCTGGCAGCCCCCTCTCGCGTGACACTGAGTTGCCATTCTCAGGTCAGGTATGACGGAGTCATGAGCTTTGTGAAATACACAATGTATAAGTCTCCCTTTTTTCTTTTGCACAGATTAAAAAAACAGGATGTTAAAGGAATGAAGTTTAGACACAAAACCAAAATGAAATTAAAAGACCTCTTTGCAGTTCATGAGGTGACTGTTTGCAGGCTCTCAGTAATTTATGATTATTCCATAGTACTGTATAAGATTAGTTCAAGTTACATTAGGTTTCAGAGCTTGATGCTAGCTCTGGATAATCTGACAACCAGTTCTGGGACTAATCCTGGTATGACAACAAATTAAATAGGTTTTTTCTTTCTCTGATTTTTTTCCCCCCCTCCTGTTGGATTAAGTTGCAGTGTTGTCTTTTTAATAGTGCTCAAGATTACTTCCTGGGCACATGGTGTTACTGGAGTTTTTGACTGTTTTTTTCCAGTTTCTCTTTATACATTACACACTCTTATAGTCATCTTACTTTTTAAAACCCAAAGTCAAAACAAGATTTGAGCCAGTGGGAGCACGTAAAAATCTGTAAACAATTAACTTTCTGAATTTCAAAGCAGATTTTTATTGAAGTTTATTGAATTCATTAGTCAGACTTTGGGCAACAGCAGAAGTCAGGTCAGGTGAAATTCACTCTGCATTGGGAAGGAGATTAATATCTAACCAATGCTTAAAATGACACAGAATACAGAATGGGTTTAATTTTAATCACATTTTTATCACATTATATTTATAACATCTATGTCCTATCAGGGGCCTGAACTGTGCTATGTGATTCAATACAAAACATGTCACAAAACATGGATAACAATGTCTCATGTGAAACAATCAGGTAAAACGATGGCTCATATCTCAAATCAGACATGAAAAAATACAGAATTCATAAATTAAGGACAAGTGAATCTTGTAGATAACATGTAGGACACTATTACTTTCTTTATGTACTACCATCCAGCTTTCAAGTACCATCCCTTTGAAGACTCCACCCCATGCAACCCCCTCTTACTTTACAGAAACTGAAATATCTATTAATAAGGAGGCCCGATTTCTGAATTTCTGAAGGAATTTTGCACAATCACATTGGAAAGTCAAGAGCTCCTCAGTGTCCATTTTAAACCTGTACTCAGTTAGTAGGTTTTTTTCTCTCACTTTGCTTGCCACAATCCCCAGTTTAATATACATATTGGAGTGGCTCCTGAGGCACTTTGCTCTCCACACAAGTTGTATGAAGGAGTTTAAACATGTCTATTTGGTGACAGGGTGCCTGAGGCTTTTTTACAAAGCTCAGTATCCCTTTGTCTAAATCCCTGTTCTCAACCTAATGCTTTTCTTTGTGCTTGCTTTTATAAATTACTTTTAAATCCTGCTACAAGTTTCTCTGCTACTAAATGCTGAATGGTCCACATATGGTAGACCTCTTGTTTTTGTTTTTCTACTTAATATTTACTGAATACTTGAGGTATGTATGGTTTAAGAGATTTTATTGTATGTGGCATAGCTTAAGCAGTAGTGGTAGTTTCCAAGTTGTTAGAGAAGGACATTCTGTTTGATCAAGAGCATCTGTCTGTTCACCAGCTGTACAGCTGTGGTCATCCAGAAACCCTGATTCAACTCATCATCTTCCTGCTGTCAAATAAAGATGGAGAATCAGAATGACAAAGGAGGAAATACAGACTGCTTGGGGAAGATGCTAGGTATTCTAAATAGGTTTCCTTTGCTAAGATGGGGAAAATCTTGTGATCATTCTAGCAATTGCCCAGCCAATTTGTGATTGGAGGCTAAATTCTGCCAAAAATTGAGAAATAAGTGGTTTATTTTGTGCAGACATACTTACCCTACTAAATAATGTTTTCCAGGTTCAAGGAAGTGACATGGTGGTAGTTCTATCTCAGACTATATAAACCAAGTAATTGCCCGTGGAAAATGTGTTGTCACAAATGGTGGGTGTTATCCTGACTGTGAAGCCTCTGCCTCGAGTTTTTCCTCCAGGTTGGTCAGTAAAGCGTTACCTTCTCAGACATGTCAGTGGCACCTATAATAGAACAAATAGCTTAGGAACAAGCCTCTGTGCACTAATTTGAAATGTCAAATTTTAAAAATTAGAATTCCTCTCTGAGTTTAGTCTTAATCTGTGAGTTAATTGCTATTCTGAGGTGGTTGTTTCTGTCCATCCATGAGATGTGCATACTTTACTCATCATTCTAGTTATATCTGGGTGGCCTGGAGGAAGGTATGAGAAATGTCATATATCGATTTGGGTATTGATGTAGTATTTAATTTTTTAAGTCAAAACTTTACTTAGAACTCCAAAAGCTGAAATAGCAGTTGATGGTCTGTAGTTATTTGCACAGTTCTGCCTCTGAAGAGGCAACTTAATGCTTGGAAATTATTTTTGTCAAAGTCCTGGTCTGAGATGACATTTGATCTATGAGCCAGTGAAGACCTAAGTGGTAGAATCCATTTCATTGACTTGTCAATTCACCTATTTTGGTCTCCTCAGCCTTAATTTCTGTCTTTCCTCAACAGTTTCTTATTGATTACTAGATACATATATAGAGAGAGTTACTTTGTACTAAACAAAAACAAACAAACAAACAAAAACCCAAACCAAAACCAAAAAAAAAAATTGCTACCCCTATTCTTCTCTAGGATGAAAATTCACACCAGCAAGAACAAACTATAAGAAACCAGAGTATGTCTTCATTCTCTGCAATGACAAAAATGTTACACTGTAAATCTTCCACCAGGTTGTACTATAACATGATTCTAGAAGTCCAGTTTTGCTTCCAGATGATATTCCTCATCAAAGACTTCTCTTGAAATCATAAGAAAATTGGAATGACATAAGTATAACTGTAATATTAGAAAAGAAAAAAACTATAATTTTTATTTTCCAGTTGCATGACTCTGTATTTTCCATTGTAGCTTTGAATGAGTTTTCAAGAAAGGTGTCTTTTCACTTGTTCCCTTTCAACATGATGCTTCATTAGAAGACCTCACAGGCCCTATTTTGTTTTAACAATTAGTCAGAAGAAATGACCTGCAAAGTGGAATATTAAGAGAGTGTTGAAGGCCAGGTTGGACGGAGCACTGAGCCACCTGGTCTAGTCCCTGCCCATGGCAGAGGTGGATCTAGGTAGTCTTTAAAGTCCCTTCCCACACAAACCATTCTATGATTCTATGATTAGTGCTAGGAAAGGTAGAAGGAATTAAGATTGCTTGACAGTGGAAAGATAAAGCTGAGGGCAGATATAACAGGGACATTTGAATATATATAATAGCTATAAAAAGGAAGTGATTAAAGTCTACTGCATATTTGGTGTAAATAAAAAATTACTGAAATTACAGCAAAGGAACCTTGGGAGATAAATCTGGAGAAAGTTGCCAATATTAAACTTATTGAAACACTGAAAAAGTTTGCTTAGGAGATGAAATAATGCCTATTACTTATAACATTTTTCCTTAAAGGGTAGATAAACATCTGCCAGAAAATGGCACAGCTACAGCTGATACTGTTTCCCGAAATCCGGAAATCTCTTTTAGGTCTTTTAGTATTGACTGTATGACTTCTGCTGATACTTGAGCTTTTACGAGAGTCAGTGCTTTGCTAAACCGAGACCTATGTCTAGCAGAAACTACACAAGTCCACAGTTTTCCTTTTATGGTTTCAGCTGCTTATCTTAGGTCTTAGAAAATGTAATTATGGATGGTGATCATTTGTTTCCTGGAAAGCATAATTCTGCTACTGTATCAAAGCTGACTCAGCAACTCACATCTGGTTTTAATGTACTCATGCAAAATGAAGTGACCACATAATGATCCATCTTAGAGCATGCAAAGTCATGCAAACTGATTACAACCCTAAGATCCCTAAACTTTTGGAGAACATTTGATTTTCCCAATATTCAGAGAAGAGTGTGATTGAGAAATATTTTGATGACACTAAAAAGAAAAGAAAAAAAAAAAAAGGAATATAGGCACTTTCCTGCTCTCTCCTGCATATTGTTTCTTAGAAAGGGGGAGCTGCAATGATGTAAAACCCTGGAATGAAACATTATTTTCATGGGAAAACTTCCAAGGAGGAACTGTCCCTTAAATAAGAATACTTATGACTTCATGAGTATTATTTCAGAAATATGCAGATCTTCCAAAGTCCACATTTAAAGAATGACAGTATTCTGAGAAGTATCTCCGTGACAAGAGCATTATGAGGTCCTGTGTTTATTGTATTCTCATGCTTTCTCTATAGAAAGCGTTGAGTTTAACTTGGCAGATAACTGGGAATTCAGCCTCAAATCAGAGAGTTGACTCAAAGGATAATGCAGGTGGAAAGGGACCTTGCCAGGTGTCCAGTCCAACCTTCTGCTCAAAGTAGGGTCAATTCATGATCAGGAAGACTGCTCAGGGCTGTATTAGATGGGTCTTGAACACCTCTGAAGGTAGGGGCTAGATAGCCTCTCTGAGCAACCTTCTCTACTGCTTAGCAGCTCTTATATGGAAACCTTCTTTAAGTCTGAATGTGTCCTCTTTTAGTTTATGATCTCTCCTTTCCCCCCAGCCAGCTCCATCTCCTTGAAGCCCTCCCTGTGGGCACTGGTAGGGGCTGCTGTTGGGTCCCCCTGATGCCTCCCCTTCTCCAGGCTGAACAAGCCTCTCCTTCTGGAGCAAGTGCCCACTGACAAGGCCCTCTTCTGCTACGTGTTTCCTAGGCTATCAACTTCTGCCTTATATGAGGAGGCCCAAAACTGCATGTAGCATCCAGATGCAACCCCATGAGTGCTGAGTGAAAAGATTTTTAACAGAGTAAATCCAGTAGCAATAACTGGTAGAAATAGGAAGAAATGGGAAGAAAAAACTTTTGTCATTGAAACAAAGCACCTGCTGCTGTCTAGATGTCGTGATGGTATGCATTCAAGTAAAATAGTAGAGAAACATCCCACTGCAGGTTTGCTTTGTTTTTTGACAGGCTGGATATGGGCTGATCCTTTTGTTTAGCTGGTATATTTTAATGATGCTGGTAATACCTTGTTCTCTGAAGTGTCGCCATGTGGAGAAGGTCAGAAGGAGTGTTTGAAGACAAAACTGATGTAGCTGTCATATATCTTAGTTCGAAGTCCTGTGGCCATTCTCAAGAACCAATTAGTTAAAGCTCTAGTAAGTGAATGTCTCAAAACTGAAATAACAAAAGTTTTGCCTATACTTGATTTGATTATTTTATTTTAGAACTAAAGTCATAGAAAGAGTGAAAATATATCTATATATCTCTGGACAAAGCCCATTAATTTTTTTTTTCTGATTTTATTTTTGATTTTTATTTTATTATGGACCTGTCTCTGGAGCACTGTGGTTCAGAAGAACACCCGAAGGTGGAAAGAATGTGCATTATAACTATGGTCTTTTGAGACAAATTCAGTGTTAATGATTCATTTCTAAAGAAACAAGTTATCACTGTAGGGAACAGTAAATACTTGAGAACGTTGAGAAGGAGAGGAAGTTGAAAGAAGATATTAGTCATTGCTTGTAACCATTTTGCTTCAGTATACCTACTGTGATTTAGATATATCAGGTGGGTGCTTGGTTTAAGAAAGAAAGGCTCTGTGCTTTCAAATTTTGACTTGAGAGATTTAGCCCTTGATGAAAGAAGGGTGGAATGAAGTATCTATATGCGAGGGTACGATATGATTGCGTTCATTCTGTCCTGTTTTCCTGTCTGCAGGTGAAGGACACAGTTGCCCAGACTTTCAACATGTGGCTGGGAGGAGCAAAAGCAGGAGCATTTGTAAGGGCAGGCGGGTTTTGTACAAGAAGCTTGGACAGACGGCGAGTTGCTTACCTTGCATAATAAACTACACTCATATGCTCATGTTTGGACAAAATGATTATCAGCACTTCTCTATGTGTACAAAATTAAAAGCTGTTTTTTAAAACACTGCCCCAAATTGTTGTTTTAATTATACCATATAGGTAATGGCACCCTCCCCAATAGTCAGTGATCATTGCCAGCTAATCCATCTCATTTATGTGCCAGCTGACCAGGAAGCCGCACCAACGGCTGAAGCAGTTTCATTCCTTCCCTGCCTGACAGTAAGGGTTTGTAGGATTGAGACAAAGTAAGTAATGATCTTTACATTTCATTTTAACCACAGAATGTCTTCTAGTGCTTTGTTCAATCAGATTTTAAAATACACTAGAGATAGGGCTACAACCAGAAATCCAAGCCTAGCAGGCAGCTACTCCACAGCCTCTTAGAACATGCAACAATTTTGGTTTTTACTTTCTAGATTTCAAGACTTTTTGAATTCTCTGCACACTTCATTAGACCTATTTGTCCTCTTTCTCTTGTCACTGTGGCTGGAGATCAATCCATTTATACCATAAGCATCTGAACTGTGCACTTAAAACTCAATATTTAAATCAGAAAATATTAAATAATACCAAAACATCTCTAAAAGACTATGAATGTGTGCTTCCACATCAATATTAGTCTTTCATTCCCATTCACAGTGTCAGAAGGCAATTTTAATCAGTACTTCAAGTCTGTGGACAGTAGATATTTCTCTAAAGATGGTCTTTCAAGAAATATTAAGTATTAAAAGGTTAAAAACTAAGAAAACAGTAGCAAAAGAGAGAAAAAAAGTCCTCCCATCAGGCCAATTGATTCTAAGGGTAGGGTCACTGAATGTAGCATTATTTCTCCTGGTCATGTTTCTTTCCTACCAGAGCTCCAAAGTAAGCTGACTGTGTAAGCAGGATTGAAATACACAACCCCCTTGTGACTGGAAGCAGTAAAGCATTCTCCACTTGCGGTTTTCTTCAAATGAGCCTGCATGGAATATGTGTTTGAAAACAGTGAAACTCTTTATTAATCAAGTACTTCACTTGCCATGCCAGCATAAAGTTTCATTTATGTCAAAACTCCCTTAAAAATGGTTTGGAGTGGTGTCTTGCAAGCAGACCTTCAACAGAAGAAATATTTTTGGAATTGTAAATACAATAATCTAGGCAAATATTTGCACTTTCTGAGAAGCTGCTGTAAGATCTTCGATCATAGGTTACAATTCCAACAGTTTACTTTGGTTTCCTACTGTATGGAAATTAGGAGATTATACAGTACTGCATCTAAAATACAGACAAGTTACCCTAGAGAGGGGCTTTTGCTATCCGTATTGTAACCATGTCACAATAAAGGAGGTAACACTCTAAATGCCCCCATAAGACATGGTATCTAAAAGGAAATTCAGATTATAGTGTCTACGTAGCGTTAACTCAAGGCTCTAAGGTGTTATCTGCTGTGCAAATTCTGTCTGAAACCACGGATAACTGCATAACCGAAGATAACTTTAAAAATGCGTATTTTCTTGAAATAGAGACCCCCTAAGTCTGCTGATTTAACAATATCCATTCACTACACCCCATTTTCTAAAACAAATTCTCATGTAACACATATGCACATGGAATTTTACTGGATTTTTTTTTTTTTGGGTGAATCTGTGAGACAAATCTACAAGAGAAACTGAAGAGGGCATAAGGAGAGTACTGTGCCTATCCAGCACAAGTACACAGCACAAGGAGAAAACCTGAAGAAGAAAGGATTTGACATCTCTGTAAACAAGATTTGATTATAGAGATGCCTGATTTCATTGCCTCCTATTTTTACCTCCTAACTGGAAACAACCTGAATCACCTTGTACATTTGGCTGGTACTGGGATTAGGAATGTATCAAGCCCTATTGACAGATAGCCCCAATGGACTGACTAACCTGGACTCTGCTCTCAAGAGTATCACCCTCCTGTTCAGCATTCGTGAGGGAACATGGAGCTGCCCTTCCCTGTGGGACACCAAGGACTGAATCGTAATTCAGGCAGTTACAAACATGCTGTTTTTTATTTAAAACACAGCAGCAGTGGGGCATGTGTGTGTCAGCTAAGCCATGAAAGGCTAGTATAAAAATCATGGGCCCTGAGCAGCTGTGGGGAGCTTCATGGAGATGAAAAGGTGCAAAAGTGCCTTCAGTTTTCTGTGCACACATGATTTCATGGTGTTCTCAGCTTATTCTCAGTGAATATTCCATAGAAACAACACAACTTGTATCTTCTGTAAAATGCTGTTTACCTGGCACAAGGACAGCAAAGTTTAGCCCTGTGTTATATGTATTTACTTGCATGAGCTGTTTTCTTTTTTTTTTCCCACTGGTTTAAAAAAGACCAGCCACTGCTCATTCATTGACTAGAAAAGACCCGCCGATCCTTTGACAGGTACAACAGAAGCTATTTTTCATCGTGGCATGAATTGTTTGTTTTGTTTTACAAAAAAGCACTTCACACCAAAGCAGAGCCAGGAATTATCATTCTTGTTATGCTTGTACAGGTGCACTCTCTGAATTAGGCACACAGACTCCGGTGGGCTCCTAATGGAGTGATGACACTAACCCTGCAACAATAGAAGGGGCCTCCAGGGAAGCTGGCTGCGGGGCGGCAGTCCACGTAGGAATGTGCTTTTTAAGAGGGCTACAGCTTAAAGCATTCCAGGAAGCTGACAACTCTTTATGCTGCCTCTGTGGACTTCTCGCTGCACAAATAAACACAAGTACAGTAAGCCATATCAGACTGTGGGTTTTAAATCTCAGTAACTTGTTGTGGGAAGAGCTTGCAAGAAGTCAGTTTTCAACACAGTTCACCCAGAGGTGTGTGCTGAGATATCCACTCCACGATGCAGGTCTTCAGCTCATGTCCTGTATCACTGATTCATTTGTTATTTTCATCTATCCATCTCTATAGCTATTTATTTATTGAAGAAGGGATCTGGACTCTACACACAAAATGTGTGTATGTTTACGCATGTATGTGCTTGAACAGGGTCAAGTACAGCCATGTGAAAGAAGGAGTCATGGCAAAACTGTTTATTGCGATGTGTGAATGAAAGAGCTGAAGTATAAATAGTTGTGTGAGTGGCAGGGGCAATGAAGCCTGGTTTCCTGCAGAGTTAATGCTGAAGGCTGGGATCCCGTGCGGATTCACTGGTGTCTAGCAAATGGCAAGGATAACATTGCGTTGTGTGAGCAGGATCAATGCGGTCTCTCTCCATTCAAAAGCTTATTTTAACAAAACTTTCAGGAACTGGAAAGCTTGGAGAAGAGAACCGCTCTGATGTATTTGAATGGCTAATGCATTCAAATGCTGTTAGGAGGATCCCAGCAATATCAATACCATATATACCTCGTTTGTTTAGCAAACCAAAACAATTTAATATCACAAAAATTATTGTAACAACTAAAATGAAAGTCTCTGTTAGGGTATCTGAAAGTATACTCTCCAATGTTGATCTGGAGGTCTGGAACTCATTTCTTGGTCACTGTTTCTGCTTATATTACTGTAGAGCCAGGGCCATGGCTGGTGCTCAAGGTGATTTTGCACTGAAATGCCTCTGAAAGATCAGTTCTTATTCATGTTTTCAGCCCGGTCAGCAGCCTGCTTAACAAGGTACATCTAATTGTGTAGCCCATTGACTTGCATAGAACCACCAACATGCTTGAATTGCAGACTTTTTTTCATGGACTTGCAGAACTGCAGCCTTAAATAGAAAGAACATGCTAGAAATCTGTGGATTGTGTCTATTCAAAGTATGGGAAAATTTGGAACTAGTTCAGGTTCTCCAGTGAACATCAGGATTCATACTTTTAGCATTAATCTTGCCTCTGGTAATTTTTACCTTTGCAGAACCACCTATATGTTTGAAAACATTGGAAAAAAGTTATCTACCACAGATTTCTGATATGGATTCTAGACAGGTGGATGGAAGTTGCCAGTTACTGATATGACCATGTTCAGGTATTGCTCCCCAGACCCTTGTTCTTTGAGGGACATTTTGCCTTGTATCAGTTACCGGGAAGATCAACTTTTAAAACAGTGCAGAATACATAATCGATTTCCTCTGCAGCTTCTACCTTGCATTTCCACCAATAATTGAAGCTAGAGCACATTAATCATACAGCATGACAATTTGGTCTCCTCTGCTTTTATTTCCGGTCCCAACAACCCATTTATCAGTAAGTACTGTTGGTTGTGCTGTTGTATGTCTCATGGCACTAAGGCATCTTCCTGCAGAGCAGAAATAGCAAGGGCTAGGTGTATGTGGGATATGGTGGCCTCCAATGTGGTTTCACTCGAAGTGTCTTTGTTTCTGCTTAGAAGGCTGCGTGGGTAAGAGTTTTTGTCCCATATATATATATGTCTAGTTCTTGCATTTTTCTCTCTTTTCTTAATCCTTAATATCCTCAGTTATTGCAGAGAAGATAATTTTATTGATGTGGGTGAATGCCATTAGAGCGATGTGTTGAAAGCATGATTTGAGAGGAAGTTGCTCACAGTAGTTTGTAGAAGAATGATTTGAAAAGTTTAAAAAAAGGTTTACAACTAATCAGCACAGCTCAGCAGATCACTGAAGTGCTGTTTTGTTTGTTTGAGCTGATAGTCAGATGTCTGCAGCTAGCTTACACTTTCACAGTAGTTAAGTGAAAGTTATGATTTGAAACATACAGCAGATCTTATTGCTGACAGTATGTGGCTGCTTTTGAGACAGTATTAATGCAGTGACACTAGAGAGACTGTTCCAGAGTTATCCAACATTTTGGCCAGTTGGGGCACCATTTCATGGAGCATTCATGGCCACCTTTCCTGGAATAGTCTGTACTTTTTGAGATAAAATAACAATGAAAGGTCTGTGCCTTCCCTGAAACACAGAGAATCACACATTCCTCCTAGGACTGCACAGCCACCTTGGTGCAAACTGTCACGGGAACACAAAGAAACAACAGGTCACCACAATTCATGCTGCTGTTCAGCAAGTTGTGAAAATTAGAATGCCTATACTGTGATGGCAATGGAATTTAAATGTTATTTCATGAAAGCCCAGAGGTACCTTTTGAAAGAAAGCAACATGATGGCTTTGCTTTTCTAGGTCACCTCAAACTTGGTCCAGTCCAAAGGCAGCAAGGCTAATTTTTTAATGTGACTTCTTTGAGAACCCATACAAGGTATCCTGTGATATTTCTTAAATATTCCACACATCAACATCTTGAAGTCAGTTGCATGGATTACTTACATGGTTTTCTTAATTTTAACTGCATTTTGTCAATACTCCTAACTAACAGAAACTTCAATCATGCTCTTTATAGTGATCAAGAAGTGCTGCAGTCAATCAACCAAGGAAAATTCTGTATTAGGAGTTGGATTTGATGATCCTGATGGGTCTCTTCCTACTTAGAATATTCTATGATTCTATTAGCATTAAGAAGTCCCACATGTTTATTGTCCCTGGGGCAGATCAGCAAATTGCTGGGCACACCGAGGTGAGGCTCCTCAGGCAGTGTAAAGTATGGTAGCAGCTGTGTCACTCCCTGGAGCTTCAAGGATAGGTTTCATTCTGAGTGTTCATTGGTACAATGGGTCTCCAGAAACACTTTGAGGAGAATAACTTTTTTCTCTAATAGCCATATTTGGCACTCTGCCTCTGCTGTTTTACAGCAACAGATGGACAATGTTAGAGATATGCTTATATTCCCAATGGCCATAAATCCCTGAGAAGAATATTCAGATACAATGGAAATACTGTAGATTTAATGGAATATGAATATGGAATATATATTGCATGTACATATAAATATATACACACAAAGAAAGAGATTAATATAATGTTCATTGATATTTAACACTAATATGCAAATGACGAAATACATATAAAGTAGACCTCTTGATTGTCTGAACATTCTTGTGAATATATGCTAAGTTTAGTTGTAGTTTTAGAAGACTCTGTTGGAGAAAAGTTTCTCCTGTACAAGGTCAAGTCTATTTTTAGGAGAGCAGTTGAAGAATTTCCTGCAGATGAAAAGGACCTAAAGTTTTTACAATACAATTTTGAGGGCCTATGTGTTAGTTACTCAAAAGTGTCTGGGAGATTTTGGATCATACATTCATTGAAAATCACTGGAAAATTTATTCCTAAAATGCTTTCGTACTTTTTAAAATTCTGCTACAAATCTAACTCTGTGTCTAAAATTAAGCTGCAGTTGTATACTTTGCAAAAATGAGATTATGACTGGTTTTTGTTGTTTGGTTGGTTTTGGGTTTTTTTTATCTACTTATTGTCTATATTCAAAGATGTCTTTTTTTAATTGCTGGTCCTGGAAGCTCAGGCAGAAATCTGAAAATCAATGTTTGCTTTGGCTTCAGTCACCATTCCAAAAGATCATATGTCAGAATGTAATGATTTTCTTGATGGGTTGCATAAAGTATGGTCCACTCAAGACAGCATCCCTACAGAATGGTTTCCATACCTCTGTGTAAGATACAGCAATGGAAAGGTATGATAGAGTTCAGCAGAGCTGTAGAAGTACCATTTATGAATTCAAAATCTTAAACCAAGCAAAAGTGTCCTTTTCACACGAGTATAATCAGCCATCAGATTCAATGCCACATGACATTGCAGTGGTAAAAAGCATAAAAGAACTCAAAAAGGGACTAAAGCATTATGGAAGAGAGGCTTATTGGTTACTGGTACATGCATTGAATCATTTAGGAATTAGTGCCCGTATAGAAGCTGAGCCCACAAAAGATATATCCAACATGTTCCTCATGTTACAGGTGCAGAATTATTTTGCTGCACACACAATCAGCTCAGTCTACCTGGTATGCAGTAACCTCACTGCCTGTGCATGTGTGGACTTGACCTGAGCATCTACAGCTGACATCTGCCAGGGAATCTGTGCTGTCAGAGAGCTACTGGGCCGATCAATTAGCCATTTAAAACCATGAGAAGTGCTTGGAACTCACATTCACTCTAGGCAGAATAGAAGGAAAACAAAGATCGTGGTTGGCCCCAAGTTCTGACATTCCTGAAGCCAGTATGGCAGACCTACCATCTTATTTTTTTCACCTAGCAACCTTCTTTGAAATAAATAGCCTTTTCAGTTAACGAGTTTCTAAGACATAGTGCTTAAAGGTGAAAATTAGAACTATGGACTCATCAATTTTATTTCTCATTTGGGGAATCACACTGTTTTCTTCACTTCTCAGGCTTCTAATTAAACTTATTTGGTATTTATTATGTGCTGAGCATGTAACTGGGGAGACAAAGTCATCATGGCTAGG
>VWZG01013123.1:0-28252 GCA_013396735.1 Grallaria varia
CCGAGCCATGATGATGATGATCTGTACTTAGCAAATTATTAAACAGAAGCTTAAGCTCCGTTAACTTCAGTGTGAGAGTTGATAAAGGTATTTAAGTGTTACCTGGAATGGAGATGCTGCTCTGAGCTATAGTGTTGACACAAAGTCCTGCACACAAAGTGATGATTTACCCCTAGTTTGGTCTTTTCCAGAGAAGCTGAGGTGGTTCTGTGTAAGGAATGATTGCTGACCAGATTCCTGCTCCCATGAAAGCCAGTAATTAAACAACCTACTGTTTTAGCTTTACAAACAATTTTGACATAATAACCCTAAATCCGTAATTATCTAAGCTTATTATCTATGTAATAATCTATGTTTTTATACTATTAACATAGTGTAGTCTGGTTCTTCATAAATAGACTTTGGGGAGGAATTGCTTACCGATGCAAAGGGAGGCCAAACTGAGGTCTACATACCCAAAGCTCTTCCAAGTAACCATTATTTCTCTGTCACACACATTTAAAAGTATTAAGAAACTCATAGATGCAGATTAGCCACAAAGTATGTACATCGGAGGGTTTTATTTTAATGTGCAGTTAAATAGTTGATGAAATCACTTAGCAGGTTGAAATCTGCTGGTTACTTTAAGAGTTGGTTTAATAGAGTAAACAATTCCTTTTAGGAGTAGTCAGGGCATTATTGCTAGCCAGCTATAGTTAGGGATCAAAACAGTGCCATAAAGACAAGAACTGGAATTTTTTTTCTCAAAAAAAGGTAGCCCTTTACAGTGCACCAGAAAGTGTCTCAAGGTTGTTTTAAACAAAGCTCTCAAGCAATGCTCTAGCAAATGACCTGACACCAGTCATGATTTATTTGTATTTTCTTAGATATTTCTCTAGAGTCATAAGAACAGATTATAACCTAGTTTATCTGTGACATGAGATCATTAACTCCAGGAAGTAAAAAATGATACCTCTCCCGGGCAGAGTTCTTTAAAATGCTGTTCCTAACAATTTAATGGTCTTAGAAAGTTCACTGTTTTGTCATATTTACAACTTGTAATATCTTAAAGCTTTTCATACTCATCATTTTGAGGTCAGATAAATGGTTACATACAGTATTAAAATATGGTATGGCATTTCCATGTACAAATCATTATAAAATGTATTTTAACATGGAATATTCCTAGATAAGTAATATCTAATGAAGGTTTTATAGTCCCACTTCACACAGATTTTAGATGCTTGAGAACACAGATGGTAAAATCAATAAGACAACAATGTCTGGACAGGATTACTCATGAATTATCCTTTCAGCCATAGACAGAGTACTGCTATGGAGGTAGAGCTAAAGAATTAAAGGACTTAGTTTCCCTTTTACTTGCAAAGTATTGTCTTGAATATTGTATTCTTTTAAAGTGTAAATTAGCCAGATATTCAAAATAGTTTTGTTGATTTTTCTGGGGGAAGTATTGGATTTGTTTCATTTATGAAGTCCAAGCCCTGGTTTTATCGAGGTGCCATCAGTCTGATAAACAGACTGACAGGTCACAGATTAAAGGGTGCAAAAAGCATCATTGCAAAAACAGTGGTCTCATGGCAATCAACACTTTACGAATAAGTGAGTTCTATGCCCTTTGGAGACCAGTATGAGTTTGTGCAGTGCAACAAATTGACCTGTTAAGCCAGTGGGACACAACTCTTAACTCTAGGAGTCTGAAAGCTTACCTCAAAAGAATTCTCTGGATTACATGGACAGTCAACGACAAGAGCAAGAGCCGACCACCTACAAAAGGTAATAGTCAGATACAATAGTTTTAGATACATATTTCAAAATAAGGTATGTCGCCCTTTCTAAAATGGCAATAAAGCTGAAGTGCAGGGATGGTATTCGCCTCTTTTAACTTGATGTAAAAGTTAGCGTTCTAAGGCTTATTTTTCTTCATTGACTAGGAAGACACCTAGGTTAAATTTGATTGAGATACCTGCACTGAAGACATGTGAGCTTAGGTGAGATGAAATCCCCCTCAGTGACTCTGTATCATGAATTTTTCTCACTTATAACACTCCAAGCAATGCTCCCTCCTTTCTGCTTCATAAATTTCAAGGATTTGAAGAAACTTGGTAATATTTATCCCATCCTACTACCTAAAACACAAGGAAGAGCTTCCCAAGAAAGGATCTAGTCTACCCATCGAAAGATGTGACTTGAGACTCCATTTTAGACATGCAATAAAATAAATGCATCATCACTTTATTATTTTCAGTACTTGATGAGAGAAAGACTGTTAAATGAACTTGACCTGCTTTCTCTGAGTACCCTGGGTCTTTCATGCTTACTGAAAATGAAAGGCACAATCACAGTGGTTTTGCATCTATTTTTCAGCTGGCTGCCTAAAGACACGTAGAATGACTCCAGCCCCTTGTCTAAGTAAACTGGAATTATACCATTCTCACAAGGAATTACACAAAACAGAAACTCAAACTAAGATTTCCAAAACTGAAGTCTCATGAGGATAATAAATAGAATGGTACTTGCTCATACACCAGTCCTTTCTTTTTAGAAACTCATTAGAAATTTTGCCTATACAATTAAAATATGGAAGTTGTACCCAAAGTTACAAGGCCATATTTAGGAATAGGGAGGGTTGCATACAGTCTCGAGGAAATGGAGAAGAAATACCTTCATCCTACCATTTTCCCAGGACTGTGCAGAGGCATCTACACTTGTAGGTATTAAAGTCTACGAGAAATGAACTGAGAACAGAGGTCAAGCCCTTCATTTTCCATGGAAATTCTTGAATACTTGTCTGATTCTCTTGAACTAAGTCCTGTGTACCGAGTCCTAGCCTTTTTCTCCTCATCTTGCTTGTGGGTTTAAAAAANGGGGGGTCCTTGTCACTTGTTTTCTTGATTCCATTCATTTTGTAGGAACCTTCTTCTTCTTCCTCTACTTATCATCAGAAAAGTAGGGTTCTTGCTTTAGTAATGACAGCAAACATAATATCTGCCTGTAAGTTTTGAGGTTCTGTTTTAGCCTAATACATATTTTTAAGTCGGAGTCCCTTCAGCAAAAAGGACTCTGCCTCTGGAAAATCTGTCTTAGACAAAAAATGAGCTTGTGAAGAATTAGTGTGATAGGAAAGGAGAAAAGATATGCCTTATCTAAACCACAATTTCACAGCATCTCAGCTTTGTAGCGTTGCATAAGAGGTAGAAAAATAATAATCAGATATTCTTCCCATGAGGTATTGACTCCTCTGTAACCCAAGGGAGATCCATTAGAAGAAAATAAGCCCTAATGAGAAATGTTAAAAAGGAAAGAAAACATAAAAATATGGAAGCTGAGTCATTTCTGTAATAATTGGTTATGTTCATTTCAGATAAACTGTTGTGTAACCAAGGTTGGGTTTTGTTAGCTACCTTTGTATGAACTGCCTTGTAAACAAAATAAATAATGGACAATAAACATAACAGCCTCATATAAATCTTTTCAAAATTTATCTCTAAAAGCCTTGCCTTTTTCTAATTAGGGGCAGATATTTAGTACTTGCTAATTGAAATTTATTTTGTCAATAAACCTTTGCTGCAAATTTTTTCATTTACACTCTCAAGTTGGCAGTTCTCATCAGTAAGAAATATTTCATACAAAATAAATCTTTTTTTAAATGCCATGATGCTATTCATTTAAGTTCAATTATTATTAAAGCTTGCTCACTTAATCCATCTGCCATGTCCTTTAAGCACTGTATCTGAAGAATTCATTCAGAAATGGCTGTATAAGGTGGCCTAAGCAGACAATTAATCAGAAAAGAACTCTTGTCCTGTATCTACAAGTCTCTCAAACTGTCAGAGTGGGTAAAGCAGGCAATTATTCATTAACTATAAATGGAACCTGTCTTCCAGGTATCATATCTTTGAGTAGAATCAGTAAATACTTAAGAAACTGTAACCTCTAACCTTTTGCAGTGCTTAAAATTTCTAGGAAACCTCTATTTTGTCCAACGAAATAGCCTATAAGCACTATAGGGTTGAATTACCCACTCTCGGGTACTTACATTTATTATAATTTGAAATGGAAAATAAAATCAACAAAGTCTTATGTTCAGTCTCTCCAATAGAATCATATAGGTTACTAGATCCCATTATTATTATTATATTAATATCTCCTGCCAACATATAGAAAGGCCCGTTAAATCCACAATAGCCCAGCAATAAAACACATTTAATACCACCAAGTAGGATCTTGATGAAAATTACTCTTACATAGTGACTCCTTCACTCCTTTGAAGAGATGTAAACTCCAATGTACAGTGCAATGCATTCACTTAATGAAAGAAAAATTAGTTTTCCTGCAACAGTGTCACCCTCTTAATCTTTCAGATGTGAGATACGTGATATGCAGGAGGTTTGAGCTACACTCAGTTTTTATTCTGTGGATCAAAGATGTTCATGCTCAGTGAAAGTGTTAAATCACTTTCTTTTTGAGAAGAAAAAAAATACAGGGGGAAAGAAATAAAAAGGAAAAAACAAGCAAACAAAAAACCCCAACATATCTCCTTCAAAAAAAAAAAATCATTACAAACCAAACATGAACTATGACTGCAAAATTATTCCCTGCTAATAATCTCAGTATAAAACCTATTAAACTGTTTATTTGGATCTAACTTTACCAGTCCTACAGAATGAAAATGCACTTTCCTATGTATAGAAGTCACTTTTTAATCAGCTTCTTGGTATTTTCTCTCAGTGTTTGAAAACATTGAGTAATTCGGGCTACTTACAGTTTACACAAATGGATCGATCCACACTATTGCTGTGTTTTATTGGAATGAGATTTTTCAAGTTCCCCTAAGACCAGATCTTTTCATTATCTCACAGTGATTACCTTGATACTATCAGAGTATGCTAACAGTCTAAAAACCACTTCAAGAATGTGAGTTCATTTCTGCCTGAGGTCATGCAAGCCACTTTTGCAGCATGAAGAGGGAACTGACCCAATGAATTGCTCACAGAATGCAAATATCTAAGCCATGGGCCAGAACCTCAGATCGTTTTCAGTCTTTGTGCAGTACTGACCATTGGCCTGAACATTTCTGGGAATTTGTACTGACATTCATACCCATTTTTGGCTCCAATCTAGTGCTCAGCCATGGTGGAGAATCAGCACATACAGTGGGAAACGGGACAGAAACGCTGATACTTCTATGGGCAGAAATTTAAACAGCTCAGAATTTGCTGCAACAATCAGGTCACAGGCAAAAAGGTAGGAGAAAACTATTTAAATAACTTCCACAGAGTCTACTACTACGACACACCTGAGCATCTGGAGCATTATGGATACACAGGCTTACATGGAGCAGTTGAGAGAGCACAGAACACTGCTGTATACATGGTTTCTAAAAACAGTCTGGAGGGGAAATTACTGAAATAAAAATAATAGCAGAAGCATTAGTTCTTATTCTTTTGAAAAATCATTTGTGTGACCTTATTAATCTGAGATATCCTACAGTATAAACAGTTTTAGAGAGGTATGTTATTATTTGTTTATGAAACATAAATATATATTTATTACAATTAGATAAGTCAGAGCTCATCTTTTAACCCTGAAATTTCAGAGGGACAATATCATTTGCTGAATGACAGTTAGTCAGTTAGCCAGGACCATCTCCAAATGGCTTTTGAATACCTCCAAGGACAGAGACTCCGCCACCTCCCTGGGTACCTGTGCCAGTGCTCCAACACTCTCGCAGTGAAAAAGTGTTTCCTGATGACCAGACAGAACCCCCCATGTTTCAGGTTCTGCCTATTGCCTCAGAACGGCCAGTAGATATTCATAAGACTGAAATGATACAGATAGCCTCCAGGATAAAAAACCCAAACATACTCAAAAACAGAACCTTTCTATCCAGAAAAGAGTTTTTCACAGATGCTTCATATTATATAAGCCATCTGAAGAGAAAAAAGCATGGCGTTATAGCAGTGCTTAGGCCATTTCAGAGTGGAGTCAGAGGAGGAGCTGGTCTTCTATTAACTATAGAATAAGTGCTTATTATCAAGAGTCACAGAGTTTTTAGTCTGGGTAAATAAGCTTGACGTTTATATAAAGTGCTAGAAATGAACAAGAATGGTGAAAGGGCTTTTCAATTATTACAAAACCAAATGCAACACTGGAGTTGTCCACTTTGATTCACCAAGATGACTCATTCTAACAGTGGGGAAATTTATTTTTGGGCCTAAAATGTAGTTCGGTCTGGATGCCCATGCAACTCGCTTAGATTATTCATTATTCATTATTGTACTCCTTGAGAATCTTTCTTTTGCATATGCCAGAAGGGTTGTTAATTATAATGACAATGTGATGCTGTGAACATCCGCATTTATGACGTGGCCAAAACCCAATTTATTTCTCAGGGATCATCGTCAAAACACTCTGTTGATAATACCTTGTAGACATGAGCAATGGAGAGAACAGAATTATCTTTAAATGTGAAGTCACAAAAATTATATAGGTAGGCTTAAAGAGTAATTTTTGAAAAGCTAACATTTGTCTCCACTCAGAAAAGAAACAACGCACAAGCGAGAGAACTCTAAAGCTCTGTTCATTATGTGCTATGATTAAGCACGGTTTGATGACAAAATAAGTACTGTTGTTTGTTGCTTTTACATGCCATATCCACTAATTGTCATAGACTTTCAAAGAGCAAGCGTGACGTTACAGATAAATGTGATTCACAAGAATGATTTATTAATGAAGCCCTGATTCATGGATTAGTCAAGAGACTAAAGTACATTGCATAAAGAACATTGTCCAGAATTTTATACATAAAGAATCAAAGAATTGTTGGGTTTTTTCGCTGTGTATCATTGACTCTGGAATCGTTTTTCAGTCTTGAATGCCTCTGTAATGGAAGATGCAAACTGCAAGCATATTAAAAAATCCTGAGGATAATTAGTTTGATATGTAACAGAAGTAAAGCATCAGCAACAGCTGCTGTATGAAAAGTCAGTATTCACACTGACTAAGATGACCATATGATACAATGGAAAATTGGTCCGTGTTGAATTTTAGTGAGAAAAAAATGAATGAGGTTCCAAACAACATTTTGAATATGCTTCACATCTCTTTTCTGAACTAGATGATCCTAAAATCAGAAGATACCATAGGAAAAAAATGCTGCAAACAAATCAATGCATTGAAAGAGGTACTGCAAAAAGACCCAAACAGAGCCAAGAGAGTATCCAAGCACAAGGGCATTAGCTGGTCTGTCATAACTTTGTGTGTATATAGGACAAAGAAACTGTCCCCATGAATGCACCTACAGATGTAAGATAGAAGTAGAAATATTTACAACTTTTCAAATAAGGTCTTTATTTAATTTAAATGAATATTTTACTGCCAGTTTTCTTATAGATTTGAACTATAGGAATGAACCATGAATGATCCATTTCTCATGGGGCATAAGTGAGGGACAAAGACAATAACTATTGTTTGAGTTTTACTTAGCTGGTATGTTTAGAAACTTAGTATATGTGGGTAACAATTCTCTAGCACAGGACAATAGCAGATAGCCTTCAAAACACCATGCTTCAGAGTGGGTCAGCCACACATAAGTGTGTCTCTTTCAGTCAGGTATCTTTTAAAAATCCTTAATGATATCATTCAGTGCCAAATAGTTTTAACAGATCCTGGCATCATAGGAGATTGGACTGATTATCTTTACGTTTTAAAATGTATGCTAAAGCAGGTACTCCACATCAATCAGATAACACACTGCCAAAACTAGGTAGCTAAGATATCTGTAAAAGAATAAGCTCTATATGATTTTGAAAAATGAACCTCGTGTAATTAGCTGAGTATAATCAAAGTTCAGATTCAAATCTCATAGCTTCTGCCTTTTCTTCTCCAAGAGTGAAATATCTGTTTCAACATTTATCATGTTTAAGGATCCCTCCTGACTGTCAGAGGAGGTAACAATGTGTAAATCTCAGCAAAGAGTTATGTTTTCCACATCTCAGCTACCTAAAGGGGAGCCAGATCTAAGTTTTATAAAAAATTAGGAACACAGACATGATAGAATCTTAACAAAGCATATGAGCATTTGTTTGTTAATGATTGATGAGAGAGGTATACTACAGAGAGCACTCTTTGTCAGGATGATTTGCTTTTTCTTTCACAAGCATTCATTTTTTGAATCTATTGTGATATTAAAATGTAATATCATTCATCTGAATGTCCTCATTTAAAATAAGGTGCATATGATTTATCCTGGGAATAAACAAGCTAAATTTAGGTTGAAAGGAGATATAAATGAAGGTAATGGAAAACTGTATTCTGCTCAGCTGACAATTTGTTTCTAAGTCTGTTTTTTATTATTATCAACAAAAAAAAAGAAACTTAAAGGATCTTTTTTGTTTCCCTACTTGGTTTCATTAAACAGGGCTTGGGGTTATTACTGAAAGTGTTATGAAAATCCAGTATGGGTCATCCTGAAAACATAGTTTTGAAATATTCCAAGAAAGAGAAAATGTGTCTTTAGAGGTCTGGTCAATCATAATGTTGAAGCTGGGCATTCTGCACTGATAAAAGTACAGAATCATAAAAGTACAGAATCATAAAAGTAGCAGGTCAAAAAGAATTAGCAATGGATTTAATAACTCACTCACTTGTTAAATTCTATGACCCGTGTTATTCAGGTCAGAATACATGCTTCCAAAAGTGTACCAAATTTAAGTTAGAGACCAAATCCAGGACATATTAATTTTGTTACTCTCTCAACAGTAGAAAAACTTTATGCTTTTAACAACACCTAAGAAAAAGAGACATCTTGACCAAGGAACAGTAACTCTTTGGGATTCCACTTCAGTTGTCAGAAATGAAAGTAGAATAAAATATTCAAAACCAGAGACTGAAACAGCAACTGCCTTTTGGAACTGGATGTTGTAAGTAAACACAAAAACAACAGCCAAGAGAGTCAGAAGGGTCTGCAGAGAAATGTGGACAGGCTGAATCGTTGGGTCAAGGGCAATTGTAAGAGGTGCAACAAAGCCGAGTGCCAAGTCCTTGGGTCACAACAACCCCAGGGAGCACCACAAGCTGGGGGCAGAGTGGCTGGAAAGATGCCCAGTGGAAAGGATCTGAGGATGCTGGTCAACAGTGGCTGAACGTGAGCCAGCAGCATGTCCAGGTGGCCAAGAAAGTCAAAGGCATCCTGCCCTGGAGTAGTGTGGCCAGCAGGACCAGGAAAATGATCTTCCCCCTGTACTTGACACTGGTGAGGCCACACCTCGAGTGGTGTGTCCTGTTTTGGGGCCTTCAATTCAGGAAAGACATTGAGGTGCTGGAGCAGGTCCAGAGAAGGGCAATGGAGCTGGTGAAGGGTCTTGGAGCACAAGTCTGATGAGGAGTAGCTGAAGTAGCTGAGGGTGTTTAGTCTGGAGAAAGGGAGGCTCGGGAGAGATCTTATCGCGCTCTACATCTCCCTGAAAGGAGGTTGTAGCAGGGTGGGGGTCAGTCTCTTCTCCCAGGTAACAAGTGATAGAACAAAGCTGAAATGGCCTCAAGTTGCACCAAGGAAGGTTTAGGTTGGATATTAAAAAAATTGTTTACATGGAAAGGATTGTAAAACATTGGAACAGGCTGCTCAGGGAAGTGGCGGAGTCACCATCCCGAAAGTGCTCAAAAAACATGTGGAAACCACTTGAGGACATGGGTTAGTGGTGAAGACGGATGGTGGTGCTGGGTTGATGGTTGGACTTGGTGATCTTAGAGATCTTTTCCAACCTAAATGATTCTATTGCTCTATGATCCTGTACTCCATGTTTTTTCTATTTATTTTCTCTTGGAATGTTTCCTGGGACAATGTCTGGTGTGCATAGTGTTTCATTCAGTGACTGAACAGTATATTGATAAGCTTGTTGGCTGAAATTTCCTTATCTGGCAAAAAAAAGACAAAGCTGAAAAGAAATATTACAAGTTGAGCATTCCTGAAGGAAGAAGCAAACCCTATGAAGTAAATGCAACTTGGAATAGAATTTCATGTTGCAAGAGCTTATGCAAGTGCTTTTGAAGACATCTTTGCTGAGGTGACAAGTTTAAACAATTTCCTTTTGCTTAATATGTAATTAATATTACCCAAGCTCAGGTAGTATAGTAGAACTCAGTTGAGAGTTCTCCTGTTAGATGTAATATAAAGTATTTTAAATGGATTAATATTGGACTAAGTGAAATAAAGCATTCTAGCCTAAGAATCTAATTTGCTTTACACTTGTGTGTTTATAGACATATTGGCAAAATGAGACCAACACAACTGTGAGATACAATCAGATCATACTCTGTTGAAATACAATTGATATGTGAAATCAGCTGGGATTAGAAACAATAATAGGAATCCAGGGAGATGTCATATTCAGCACAAGCCTAAAAAAGCTGATTTTATAATATTGCAGATTTCTGATGTGCAGAATATCTAATCCCCAAGAATTCTCTCAATTTTATACCAACCTTCACTTTCCTTATCTCAACCCTTAAAAGCTTTTCTTTTGATTATATATGAAGGCATTTTCAATTTATTTGGAATGTCATTTTACTTATCCCTTCCTGACTCTTGTGAGAAGGCATAATATAGTTCCAAATTATTTGCTGAAGAACATTTGACTCCCGATTGCCTGAGAGTTTGGAGGAAAAAGGGAAGACAGGTTAATAGCTATGTCTTTCTCTCGGTCTAATAGATGACTTTCAGTCTAAAAAAGGAAGTGGAAGTTGTTTGCTTATGCAAGGCCTTTGAGAAACCTTTCTAAGTCCAAGGCAGGGACAAAATGAGAAAACAAGTGAACTTTCAAGATTGAGAGTAATCAGCTTGAAATCTTAGAGTCAATGCTCTGCCAAGAGTTTATATGGAAAGGCTGTTTAAGGAATGTGTGAAGAAGACAACAGACCTCTGAGGAACACCTAAAAAATATTTAGCAACTTAAGTCAGCCTTATTTAAACTGGGAGTTCTCCCTTCTCTCTCAAGTCATCATCTCGGGCAGACAGGCACTTCCAATGGTCATTTCACCCAATATATATCAAGAATTATAAACTTGATGTATGTCTATCCCTCTACAATGTTAGATGGAGACCATGTTCTTCCCCTTACACAGAAAGGGGGTCAAATGTGTCAGGTTGTTAGATGAATTCTATGTTGTAGATGTCAAGACTGGTGAGATGATTCTCCAAATCCTTTATGGTCAAGAAAAACATGAAAAGGTTATGTCAGCTATGGGTAGGTAGCACAGAGAGCAACAAATGCATTTGACTATTTAAATATTTTATTTAAAAAGTTACACTCTAGGGCAAATATGCTTTTGTTCTGATTCCTTTTACACTGCTATTATGTGCTGCAAATTGCTTCTAAAAGAGAACATCATTTAACACCAAAGATGAGAACAATTTCCCTATCAGTCACATAACAGTTAACAACCAAGTGTATTATTTCTTAATCACAAGCCCCTCAGAGGAGATACAAAGTCCAAAAAGCTAAAGCATTTTTTATAGCTTACAGAGTACAAGTAAGGATTCAGCAACTCAAACTCATTATTTTTTATTCTCTTCATGTAGGAGTCTAGATGAAAGTTTTCTAACACATATTTTATTCCATCTATAAATGCAATGAGTAAACTGAGTTGTGTGTGCATGATTTATCAGTCCAAACAACAACAAGTAGTAAATGTCAATACTGTTTCAGTTTTAGCTACGTATTTGTGCTGTACCAGGACCCTCCCATAAGTTTTACCAACACATTTCTTGATTTTAATAACAAGGAGAAAATACAGGAAAATAATTTATCATTTCCAGAGCTTAAATCTGAAGTCTGTTGATCTTACAATCTGAAAATATTTATCTTGTAACCACAGAATAGAAATCAGAGGCTAGAAGTCAGCTAGTCACTTACTAAGAAATACTTCACAGCAGGTAATACTCTGTAATATAGTTTCAGTTTAATAGAAATAAAATATACTCACTACCTGTAGGATAAATCATTTTCTTGAAGGTCATCCTGTTATAGCTGTCCCAGCTGCACAAATAAATTTAATTATGGATTTAATAATATATCAAATACATACACGATTTTTTGTCTGGGGAAAAAAACAAACCTTAATAAGTCAGATTTTGTGCATTTACAAACATTAAGATCTGATTAGTGAGAGATGTCTCTGCCCAAATTAAGGTGTTAATGAGGCTATGTGCCAAAGTCAACAGTACAGATTTTATTTAACAGTAAATGTGAGATAGAAAAATAGAATTAAGTAGAAAAGGGGTCAAGGGGAGAGAGAACTAGATCAAGCAGAAGAGAGTCACCAGCCATGGATCCAGCGGTGTCTTCTTGGTTCTTGTTCACCCTGGTCTTCTCAATGGTGGGTGTCACAAAGTTGTTCTTCAGGAGGTACCACCTTTACAGAGTCCAAGTTCTGGGTGGCCGCAGGTGCTGTTCCCATAACTTGGAGGGATGCATATGATCAATTGCTTCCTTTCCCACAGTTTGCCACAATGGAAATTTCTGTCTGGATACATTAACCAGGATGTGTTAAACAGATCTTGCCTCTGCCAGGCCCAGAATTAGCTCCTTCCTGCCTCAAATTCCTCCCTTCTGTGCTTAAGTTCCCACTGCGGTGGGTTATCTTATGGCAGGTTTCTTCCATGGCCTTGACAACCATGCTCTTTACATCCTTACAACAGAGTCCTCATTCTATGACAACCTGAACTTCTCTGGAGACATAACAGACCTCACTCGTTTGCAGGTGCAGCAGCAGCTCCTCATGAGCTCACTGATTCCCTTACAGAATTGAGTAGATCAAGTTCTCAAACAATTATTCCAGTGGCAATTTAAATTTGCATACACATAAAAGCAGAATTCATTTGTAGCCAGCATGCTGAAATCCAAAGAAAGGAGTTGGTGAAATAAGGAAAATAGCTTAATAAACAGTTGTGGGTCATATAAAACATTTTAAAATAAAAACAAGGCAGCTCTAAAAGTCATGTGGTTATCTGGTTTTCCTTCATATCAAGGCCCCTTCACAATGCTCTAAAATTGTAAAAAGTGTTGCATTTGAGTACATTCCTCATTTAAATTCACTCTAGTCTTTTGACCTCATTTACACTTTGTTGTTCATGTACAAGCACCACTTCTCCACGGACGCCCCCTTGTCACGGGGGAGAAGCTTGCGTGCCCTTATGAGGCTGTGAGCTATGCTGGCGGTGGTTGTGCCTCCGGTAGGGTCTCCCATGCTAGTCAGGTCTCAGCTGAAGGGTCAGACAAAGTGTGTCCATGGGCAGGATGGGCTCACCAGCCTCCCGGCAACCATCCTAGGAGAAGGACAACTCTAACTCCAAACCCGGGCAGANTCAGCTTTAGCCTCAAGAACGTGCAAAGGCTTAGATGTTATAACTTGAGGCTGCTGGTGTGATCCAACTTCTTAAATGGCACCAGGTCAAACAAATTTCCAGCCAAACCTTCAGAAGTTAGGCCACTTGCTTTTCAACAATAGCTCTATTATCATTCTTGAGATCATTTTGTCACTTCTCTTACAGTTTGTGGGAAAGTTCATTGTAAGAGATTCCTGAAATCTCACTTTTGAGCACACTTTAAGACTATTCTAACTCAGCAGGCCTTTTTGAGAGGCAGTAGAGCAGGGAACATCTGGGAACACTTGTAAAAGATTTTTCTCTTCTTGCTGCAGTGCTCTGTCTTCTGTGCATCTCCAGTGAGCTGAAGGGGAAAAAATGTCTGTTGTTGTTCATTTTGTAATACAAAAGAACAGTTTAGAAACTGTAAAGCTAATTTTATGATCACCAATTTTGTTCTGCTAACATTGCAATTTAACTGTCAAACTCAACAATGCAGAATCAAGTGAAAAAGAATGATTTCTGTACAGTTAAAACTTCCTTAGGTAAAGCATCTCTCCTCTTACACACACTCTTTTTGTAATAGGAGTAAAATATTATTTTGAAGTAAAAAGAGAATGTGGCGCAAAAGTCATAAGGAATAAAGAATTATACGCAAGACTATAAAAATAAAGACCTGGGAGGGACTACAGGAGATACTTTACTCCAGTTATCTTCATTGAAGTGGGATTGAATATGGTTAGATCATTTCTTCACCTAGACAGACTAGTGTTCACCCAGTAGTAAAAATTTTCTGTGAAGGCATTGCAGAGTCTTCTTGCTCTGCTTTAGTGTTTCACTACCTGTGTAATGCAAATGCATTGATGCTACTGAGAATGGTTGACATGCGAACTGTAATTCTTGAGATCATTGTGAGATCTTGAGACTGATAACTGAGGCCTAAATTAATGCTAGAATCCGCTTTGCATTTTTTCTGATTCAAGTCTTTTTTGAGAAGGAAATTTTAAAAAAATTATTTAATTGAACTAGTGTTGTGCAAAAATATTATTGTCATTTCCTTACCAGTAAAATAGCAAAAGAATGCAACCTGTTATTACAGTCTGTATGTCTAGCAGTGTTGGTAAGTTTATCAGTAGCATGCTGTAAGCCTGTTTGTTGAAGGACATTTTCATTATGTGCATACCCAAAGATGGTGGTCTGCCCTTCGACTATAATTCAACTTGCAGCACCCACTTGTTTAGTTTTGAAAGAAATTGGACATTTTTTTCATTAGAATTTCTCCTGCAGTACGTATGTGAACAGAAGAGGCACGATGATAAAAGTTTCTTCCATTCACAGAACTCTGTTTTCCCTCTGGGCACACTATTAGTGTATTTTATGGCAATGAACATTTAGCTGGATGATTAGACATTCTTAGCACTCATTTCCAAAGCCAAAAACCAAACCAATCCAAAACAAACCAATAACTACAAAAGGGGTGGCAGGGGGGACGGGAATGGGGTGGGGGGATGGAGAAGTGGAACAAAACAAAACAAACAAAACAACAACAAAAAACCCACCACGCCATGACTGTAACCATAGCTATGACTTTCATTTGTCTGAACAGAGTCTGTGAATCTCTCATTAAGCTGTTTCATTCAATTGAGATTTAACACCCTTGATTAAACAACTCCTTTATGGGTTTATATTTATGAGTTATAACTCATTCCTCTAGTTGGCTGCTGACAAGGACTGTGTGGCTCCCATGTCCACCTGCAGATGCAGTGGTTTATCTGCCTGCCTGCCTGTTCCTCTGTCAGGCTTTTTTTCCCAGCCAACCACAGTAATTTTTGAGCATACTAGTTAATTTTAGTCAAACCTGAGAGGTGTCTGGAGGCCTCAGTAATAACCACTACCTGAAAATGGGCAACTGATTAAAAAAAAAAAAAAAAGAGAAATCCAAATTATTGTTCTCCATCCTCCCTTTGGCTAAGGCTGAAATGTGAAAGTAGTTATCTAATTATGCACTGGAGAAATCAAACAGGAGAGAGCTACAGGAAACTAAGCTGTGCCTGGTGTGCACACAACATTTTACATAGCACTAGGTATGTTTAGAATATGTTGAAATGAGTAGGGTAAAAAAAGTAAATGTCTAAAATGGTCCCTTTCAAGGTAAAACTGCAGCTTAAATGGCACGTTTAACTTAAATGTTTGAATCCTGCTTTAATTATGCAAAAGCTTTTCTGACTCTGCTGCCTTCTTTACCTTGTGTTCAGGTAACGATAATTTCCAACTCTTGCCTCCTTACTGGATCAAAGTAATAGTGAAGGACTCACAAATCTCTACCAAAAATTGCTATTTGGCACAGTCAGACCATTGTGTCAGTCTCATTGCTGGCATTTATACACTGTTTAAACTGTACTTACTTAGTAGCTTCAAGAAAAATGTCTTATGCAGAGTCATGCCAAGACTTCCAAAAGCTGGAGGCTTGAAGTTCATATAGAGTTCATATCAATAAATGACTCAAAAGTTAGAAGTACCAAAGACAGATAATGTTAATAAAGTGGGGAGAAAGGGAATGATGGTGCAACATTCAAGTTTTTCTGAAAATCAGCCAGTTATTGATTCCTAATATTGATGTAGCCCTTTTATCTGTATGTGGGAATAAGTAAATTAACACGACTGGATACTGGCAGGGGAGCATGCTAAATTCACCCCATATGAGGTCACCAGGCCATGTCTGACTCACTGCTTCACAATTATCCTTTCCTTTCAGCCGAGAATCGAAATATTGGGTGCTTACTTGGGTTTTGGCACTTACCTTTGCATTGCAGTACTTACCTGTGTTCAGACATCATTAGTTAAGTGGTAAAGTCAGCACATCGCAATTAACACTCCTGGGCTCTGCTGGTCACAGAGGCAACATCGGAGCCACAATGACATGTCAGCTTTTTCTGCCCTTTCTGGTGTCTTCAGAAGTGTTGCCACTTGAGAGCACGCCATCTGAATCACTCAAAGTTGTGTACCTACACCCTCACTTTTGATGGCTTGACTTTTACCATAAAAGTCGCATTTTAATACTTTCTGAAGACTTGTCAGATTATGTATTCCAACAACACATTTCTTCAGATTAGGTAGTGCAGGATAAACAAAGTCAAACTTTGAGCTAATTCTTTTCAGTTTTCTGAATTCATAAGAAATTGTTAGTAGTGTCCAAAAGCTACTGATTGCTCCAGGCAGTAGATGCAAAACAATCGATACTAAAGAAAACAGAGATACTCTGTGCCCCATAAATACAGCCTCTAGAAAGAGATTGAGCCTGAGAATAAAAAATGTTGTTAACATCTATTTATTTAGCTTTGAACTCTGTAATTATCCTTCTCCCAAAGGCCTTGCTTTATAACTTTCTTCACAAATCCCAGAAAGAATTTAAAAAACAGAAGAATATATTCATCTGTTTCACACTGTGGAGAGCAATTCAATTTACTCAAGAGCGTGTGCCTGCATGCATGAACATTTGAATGTGTGTGCTGTTAGCAACCAGTATCATGCCCTGATTCCGCTTTAATTTTATCCCAGTGTCGTGTTTTAACTCCAGCCAGCAGCAAAGCCCCACCACAGCCTCTCAGTCACTGCCTGTCAGTGCAATGCGGGAGAGAATTGGAAGGGTAAAAGTGAGAAAAGTCATGGGTTGACATAAAGCACTTTAAGAGATAAAGCAAAAGCCATACACGGAAACAAGACAAACCAAGGAATTCATTCACCACTTCCCAGGTCAGTCAGATGTTCAGCCAGCCCCAGGAAAGCAGGGCTTCATCATGTGTAATGGTGATACTCAATAAAAACACCATCACTCCAAATGTCTCTCCCTTCCTTCTTTTGCCCCCAGCTCTGCATGCTGAGCATGATGGCCCATAGTGTGGAATATTCTGTAAGTCAGTTGGGGTCAGTTGTCCTGGCTGTGTCCCCTCCCAACTCCTTGTGCACCCCCAGCCTCCTCCCTGGTGGGTGGGGTGAGGAGCAGAAAAAGCTTTGTTGCTGTGTTAGCCCTGCTCAGGAGCAACCAAACATCCCTGTGTTAACTCATTTTCAAGCACAAATCTAAAACACAGCCCTATGCTTGCTGTTATGAAGAAAATTAACTCCACCCAGTCAAAACCAGCACACCCAGAAACATGATTCCGTGATTAAAAGGCCTGGTTGTAAGGGTAATATTGACCAGTTATCCAAATAGGCATCCAAGTACTTGAAAATCTTCATCCTGTATCACTGCCTAACTGGGGCAAAAGCTAAGAGAAACATATACTTTTATAAGCTAAAAAAAGAGTAGTGTAGAAAAAAAAGTGCTCTTTCCAGGCTGATGAATGACTCAGTGGTTGAGGAAGCTGGAAGTCATACATCCAATTCCCTTACCTCTGTGATCCTGACTGGAAATTTAAATCTTATCCCAGATTCGTCAGGGCAAGGCTGCCTGTTCCCCTGCCATGCCCTTTTGCTCCAGCTTCACACTGCCACTGACAAGTACCGATCCACAGAGTAAGTTTCAAGCAAACTGGTGTGTTCCCATTGAAAGCTTCACTTTTTTTTCACAAATCACCAGTCTTTTCACCACAAAGCAGGTGTCAGACCTAGAGAGCGTTTCTCACATACTAAAAACATTGGTGCTTCTGTTCATGCAGGAATGGTCAGGCTTCAGAAACTTTGAAAGCTTTACATCACACTGTATGGGATTTACAAACATTAACTATGAAGTCATGTTTTACCTAAAGAGGGAAAGAGATAAGCTGCTGAGTTTGGGTTTTTTGTTGTTTATTTTGTTTTGTTGGGTTTTGGGGGATTTTTTTAATAGATGCTTCATTTCTCTTTTCAGCAGCCAATATAATAAATCTTAGTTGTAATCCAATATTTTGGCCTCTTTTTCTCTTTCCTACTTCCTTTTTTGCTTCTGTATATTGATTGAGGAGTATGCTGAATAGTATCGATCAGTACCCTACTCTCTTGTACGCAGATAACCACTAAAGTAATTTTCTTTCCAAAGAAGCTCTTATCTCTTGTGGTGGAGGTTTATAAAAAAAATAATTCTCAATATAATAGAACCTGCTGCTTTTCAGAAATGTACTGTAAAAGAGGACCTCAGTATTTTTATCTCCACACAAGGTGGCACAGAGTTATCACTAATTATGGAACTGAAAACTTCATCTGTATCAAGTTACAGCAAAAGCGCTCTGAAATTTTTCTTAACTTGCAGTGAAGATTCAACTGTCACCATTAAACTGGTGGTTAAAAAAGCAACAGCCATTTTGTATATTGCCAGAGACAAGGCAGCATTCGTTTTCTGTCTTTGGAGATACCCAGTAGTCATAAAAGTTCATATCCAGATCTGTTGAGAGGTGTATGTGGCTTGTGTGATTGAAACAGATGGTTTTCAATTCATATTGAAATATTCGTGAGTCTTTCATGGAGGAGCAGGTTTGAAAATACTGTCTGCGGATGTAGGCTGCAAGATTTTATCACATTACCACATTTTTCTAACCATAGTATCATATGACCTGGTGAGACCCCACCTGGAGTGCATCCAGATGTGGGTCCCCAGCACAAGAGTGACATGGATCTGTTGGAGCGGGTCCAGAGCAGGCCATGAAGAGGCTGGAGCATCTCTCCTATGAAGACAGACTGAGAGAGCTGGGGTTGTTCAGCCTGGAGAAGAGAAGACTCTGGGGAGACTCTACAGCACCTTCCAGTACTTAAACAGGTACAGGGAGAGGGACTTTTTATATGGGTAGATAGTAACAAGACAAGGGGGAATGGTTTTAAACTCAAAGAGAGAGGGTTTAGATTATATGTTGGAAGAAATTCTTTGCTCAGAGAGTAGTGAGGCACTGCAACATATTGCCCAGAAAAGCTGTGGATGTCCCATCCATGGAAGTGTTCAAGGCCAAGTTGGATGGGGCCCAGAGCAACCTGGTCTGGTGAATGCCGTCCCTGACCATGGCAGCGGGGTTGGAACTAGATGATCTTTAAGACCCCTTCCAATTCCAACCATTCTATGAATCTATTCTACTGCAGAATAAGTTTCCATGTTTAGAAACCTGTTCCTTTCTTACACTGTTTTTATTTTGATAGGATTGTGCAAGGTGCCTCTAGTCAAGCTATATTTATCATCTGAATAAAGAAACCAAGTTACCTAAATTAAATGAATTACTATTTAGTGAAAAAAAAAAGGCAATAAACTGAACATGATCAATTCAATGAAAATATTCACACCCTACACCCTCACCCTGTGCTTGTGAGGACAAGTTTTATATGAGGACTGGGGTGTTTTTTTCAGTCTGGGTAATAGTTCGTGGTATTTTTATGAGCAAAGTGACAACCTGGTGATACAAATAAATTGTAGAGGTAACAACAGGAACTTTCTTCTTCTGTCATACACACTTTGCTGTATTACCTCTTCAGTCATCAATTTTTGCCTTTTAATAGGTCCACAGCACAGAATCCAAGAGTCTTCTTTACTATCTTCTTGTTCGTGGTAAAATATACACGGGACGAAAGGGTGGAGAACACTGCTATTGGAGTTTCATGCAGGATATGCTGCTTTCCTGTTCCTGCTGCTTTCTGCTAGATGATAGTGCTCTGAACACAACCTCACCCCTTGATATATATATGAACTAAATCATAGAACAAATCCTGACATCCGTTCCCTCCCTTCTTCCCCTGGAAGATTACCTGTAGTAACTTAAAAATCAATATGTTTTCTTAGACTGGTCATAACAACCCCCAGTGATGGGGATCCTACAATCTGCCCCACCAGTTTGTTCCACTGCTCACCTATTCCTGCAACTAAAAAGGGGTTTTAATCTTTAAACTGATTCTCCTCTGTTGAAATACAATCTCATTACTTCTTTTACTATGCTTGGTAATTATGAAGACCACTCGATCCTCTTTCTGTCTTCAGCCAACTTTTCTGTACTTGAAGTCCATTAACATTACTCATTCATGCCTGTCTTCTCTAGGTAATGCAGCTGTAATAGGTCACATCTCCTAGAGCTCAGCATATTCATATGCTTCTCTGGTTTCTCTCAAGTTGTCTGCACCCTTCAAAATGGATATTTGTAAGTTTCAAGTTGTCGTTTAAATTTTACCCTCATGAGACATTAAATAACAACACTCAAAAGCCTGAATTGTTATTCCCATGCCCTGATTAGTTTACCTGGGATTAATCTGTGATAAAACGTATTTTTCACTTTTATCCAGAACCTTTCACTCACAGTGTGACATGTAAACAATAAGTTTGGGGCTATTAATCCATAGAAAGTACTCCTACTGGTGTTAGCCTGTGGACAGCAGAATCTGAATTTTTTAAGTGTTTTTGTAAGTGTCTTGTGCTAATGGATGGAACAAAGTAAATATTCCCTTGTTCCAGAGAAAAGCAAAATAGCCATGCTGCCCTCGTGCTTGCAGCTATCTGGCTGAAGCCCTCTAGATTGTTTTATTCTGTGATTATTTAATGTTTACACCTGGGTTTGGGGTTTTTTTCTGAATAATGTACTTTTATAGTTCTTCAACTATTAAACTTTATTCTTCATTCCTACAATTTAGAGACTATTAAAAATTGTAGAACTGTATATAGTTTAAGGTTTGTCAATCAGTCACAATGACAAATACTTGTAGTATCCCAATCAGCTGAAAATTTTTCTGCATCTAGAAACATAATGATTCATAGAATTGTTTTATTATTAAATCAAGCCATGAGTAAATTGTTTTTGAAATAACTTATGAAAATTTTCAGTTAGATTGAAAGTTGCAATAAGTTAATAGAGTGATTGATAATGATTCAAACCATCAGTATAAAATTCTACTTAAGTGTTACAAAGATGCTGCTGTTCATAATTACTACTTTAATAATTATTATTTATTGTTTTAAGAAAATTAACTGAATGGCTGTATGTAAATAAAGGCATACTGAGTTTTATATGTGAGTTAGTAATAGATATACAGAAAACAGGTAATTAAAATTTTATTTATGGAATTATTAAAGAAAAGTTGTGTTGAGTTGTGCAGCTGCCAATCTACAGAAGCTCTACCAATGTCTATAGACTCATTAGGCATAATCTATCAACATAAAACCACTTCATCCTCAAAATTACAGTTTTATGTGGCAGGACTTTTTAAGACCGGAGGCAAGGTCAGTATCATGGGCTTTTCTCCTCACATTGAAACCAAGACCAAAGGTTTGGCAGCTGAAAAATAGATCTGGTTTCTTTTTTTTAGTGTCAACAGTTCTTCAGTAATGATAAAATCGCATGCACTTAAAAATAAGTTGAATTAGTAATATTTTGTTCAGATAAAATAAACTAAACCTGTTTCTATGGTGTTGTGGATATTACTTTAACTACTGGCTACAGGACCTTCTCATACAAGTTACCAGCAACAATGTACTATATGCTAAGAACTGGTCATCATTTATATAATTAATGCAGAATTACTTCAAAATATTAAAACAATTAAAACAGCCCCAAAAATTTAAATAGACACATCCTAGATACTGTCAATGTCTTTCTTGCAGAAGTTAATGTAAATTTTATTTACTTGAGCACCTTTTTTTTTTTTTCAGTGTGGACTGTGTATGAAAAACTTATGTAAGCCAAAGTTTCACTCCTTATTGTCTTCTGTATTTGTATTATTTTTTTCAGGCAAAGTTCTATTTTTACTATAGATGTCAATATAATGTAAAGAAAGGTGAGAGGTTAAATGCACTAGCTTTTATTCAGGTGCATTTGTGTGGAAGTTGCCTGGCAGTGGAATATTTCAGTAAAGTTATGCTACTCAAGAGAATCATAAAGTATGTTATAATATTCATACCATTTGAGTGTGTAGACTATAATTTTCTGAGGATGAAGTACAGGTGGGGAGGTTTTCTAACACTATGGCTGTCAAAGCTTTTGTTTTTCTCTTTTTGAGTTTAATAAAACCTAGGGGGCATTTTGTAAATGCAGCCATAAGACAGTAAAAACTGGGGTTTTATTAGAATTACAGCATTTAAAGAACTCCTCAAAGATCTGACTGGGGCAACGTTTCTGTTGAAATTTGTGACAAATGTGCAGTATGTGAATTGGGGCTCTATCATGCTTCAGTTTCTGACATGCACTGGGATTTTTCAGTGCATCTGTCACAAGTCAACTATATTTCTTATTTATTGTCAGAGGGCAAAGCAGATAAGGAATAGCTGTACCTGGGGACACCTACTCCATTGTCCCCTCTGGTAAGATCCAAGCTTGGATGGTGAGAGAATGTGTGTACCCAGCAAGCAAACAGCAGTGTTTCTTCATAATACACTCACAGACATCAGGGATTTGGGAAAGCATCACCCCTTGAACTGGAGGCAGACACTCCATATCTAATTGCCTCTGATCGAGTTTTTTAGTTGGTTGGTTGGTTGGGTTTGGGTTTTTTACTCCTTTGGGAATTAAAAAGTGTTAAAAGGCTAGACACTTTGAAAAATATACATAATTTAGATCTTTTGAAAGACTACTTTTTTTTTTTTTTTAGCATGGACAAAGCTATGGCTTGCAGCTCCCTTTGTATCTTCAGAAAGTAATTTCTCTAACATATTCTTTCTTTGCAATCAATTTTAGTGCTTTTCAGTGTCTTTGATAACTGTTTGTTACTTGTGCCTTTCCCTGGAGACTTTATCCCAAAAGGAAAATGTTCCAGTGGAACAACTGGAAGAGGAAAATAGAAAAATAAGAAAAAACTTTTTTCAAAGTCTTTTGTCCTTATTCATGAGTAGCTGTCATTAAAATTAGTAGGTAGTTATCCTCCCCTCCACAAAATCTATCCACCTATGAACTTGCACTGCACAAATCATATTCATTGTCATCACTCAGACACATCTGGAGCACAGAAGTGTGCAGATATTTTACCCAGGACAAACACATCAACCCAAGGCAGTCAGACTTCATTAGCATCATTTACAACATGCAGCCATGCAGCAAGTTAAAAAGGGAGGCTTTAGGAATGCTAAGTGTGACCGAAGCCTGAACATGATGCTGCCAGGATGGGCCCTGTGCCTTTTGGAGCAGGACTCCAGCATCACAGTGCACTGCATATCTTTAACTCTTTTCCCAATGAAACAGAGTCAGAACAATATAATGAACCATAATTTTTCCTACCCTGCTACTTCTTTTAGAGGGAGCAGTTCTGGCTGACACTGCTCTGTATTAACTGTGTTTCCACTTTTCAGTTCCTGTGCCTAAGTAAAGGCTTTATATTTTAAAGGTAGGTGTGCCATAGAATCCAAAGGACTGACTGCTGAATTTAGCTGTGCCTGGCTGTCATTAATTTAGCTAGCTCAGGTACTGATCTCAGTGCAACAGCAGCAATACAGAGGTTAGAATTTACAGCCCTTTTTGAATCAATAGCAGGACTGTACTGACATGTGGGATGCCTGTTGTAGATGTGTCTATGGATACTGAAGTCCCTGAGCTGCACTGCAGAGGACAAATGGGAGAGGGATCAATTCAGATTAATCAGTTTAACCAATACATATTTTGAAAGCTGCAATTTTTCCGGAACATAATAGTATGAGGTCTGGCAAGTTATTTTAAACTCTTAAATTATTTTTAATCCTACCTCTCTTAGTCTAGCAATCAGGCTATTTTAAAGCGAAGCTTACCCCAATGCACAAGACTATCATGAGTCCTTCTTCTCTCAAAAGTGTAATTCATGTAACCAATGCCCTTTTTTCTCTGCCTAAAAATCCCCACATGGATGCTAGATAAATGCACGTAGGGAGGGCTGGGCACACTCTGAAACAAAGGGTGTTCCCTCTGAACATCAAGAAACACTTTTTGACTGTGAGAGTCACTGAGCACTGGCACAGGCTGCCCAGGGAGGTGGGGGAGTCTCCCTCCTCAGAGGTACTCAAAAGCCTGGGCAGCCAGCTCTAGGTGGCCCTGACTGAGCAGCAGGGCTGGGCAACATGACCTTCAGCAGGCAGTCCCTTCCAGCTCTGACCATTCTGTCAATCTGTGACTGGAAAATCTTTCATCATTCCACTGCAATCCCTTTTTCTTTCTGTTCTCTACATCAGCCAGGTCAGACTGTGTTTCCTCAGAAGCTGAGCTGTACTTCAGCCGCCATTCAGCGATCAGGAGTGTCACAGTGCCACAAAATGGGAACTGCTAAGGACACTGTGTGTACCCAAGCCTCATCGCCACTCCTCTAAAGTCTATTCCAAACAGTGCCTGCCTGGGGGAAAGGCAGAAGCAGAACTTGTCCTCTCCCTTTTAGAACTTTCCGTTTATGAGACCAGAGTTTTGTTTCCATGTAAGACTTGGGTCTGTACAATCTGCTGGTAGACAAGAAATGGAACTTGCCCAGTTTGCCATGTAAGAAAATATTGTGATTGGTTCAATAACCAGTAGCCTGTCTCTAAACTTTGTGGTTTAATTTCTACTTATATCATTGAAGAACCCAGGACCACTGTGTACAATATAATTCATTTAAATTAATTAATAATACACAATAATAATAATAATAATAATAATAATAATAATAATAATAATAATAATGAATNTGAAGAACCCAGGACCACTGTGTACAATATAATTCATTTAAATTAATTAATAATACACAAAAAATAATAATAATAATAATGAATTAATCATAATTTTTCTCAGGATCCAGTTGTTGCCAGAGGGAATAAGGAATATTAGAAGATACTGGATATCCAATGCCAGCTCTCACTTTGCCACAAAAAGTTTTCTATTGTTAAGTGTTGCAAATAGGCACCCTTTTGGATAATAGTACATGGTCTTTTATTAAAAGTATTTTTAAAGTAAATTTCATAGGGCTGTATATTTTTTAATATATATTTCCACACTCATGTGTGTTGGATGTGTCACATATGCACAAATTCCATGTAAATTATTCAGGTTCATTACATCTAGAAGGAAAGAAAGATATAAATATTCTAAATCTTACTTAACAGTCTAAATCATAGTGAATTGCTGTGTGCTAAGTAAGATATCTTTTCCTAAGCATTAGTGTTTTAAAATTCTGAAATTATAAAATGGGATGGAAAGTACAAGTTAATATAAAGCCTGCAAAATGGTACAAGGTGTAATTTATTCCTATACCCCAGACCTCAGAAGTTTCTACCATTGCTGATCAAGTACGTGGGCCTTAATGGTGAGCAAATTAAATGACAATTTAAATCCTATATATGTGGACGTACATGTGGTGATATTGATGATTTCTATTCACAGCAGTAACTCACCTCCTGCTTCTTGAAATACAACAGTGAGAACTGGACTAGTCCTGTGCTTCTCTATGGCAGCACTGGTTAGTGCTGTCAAGATAACCATCTCTAATCAAAAAATGAGCTTCCTCTCAGGTTAAAAATAGACTCTGTGTGTCTACTAGCATTTATTTGAGACATATAAATAAAATTCACATCTCATACTGCCTAAATGCAGTTGCCAGAAACTTTGGAGGCCAATAAGAAACTCTCTCACTTAGAGGATCCTTAGTATAAATTCAAAAACTTCATCTGTAACATTTGGAAAGATGTTCTATAAGTAGCAACACAGATACTTTCTGTACTTTTTCACCTTCTTTGGCTGCTCAAGGTACTGAGAACTGTAGGACTGCTAGGAATAAAATCATTTTAATTCTCTAGGACTTGTTATCGTGCCCGAAAGGGTACAGTTTATTGCTCTAAAAGGCAGCAACATTGTACTATCTATTAAAAATAAAAGCATAAATACCAAACATTTGTGAAGTGATTCAGTAAAGGTCAACAATTATACACTGAATGCAGTCAACTAGCCAGGTATTTTTCAGCGATGCAGCAAAAGATCATTAGAGTTTGGTGTGGCTTGTGCAGACTTTCCTGGAAAAGGAAGAGCAGGGAGTACAGAATCCCTGAAGCAATATTTGTCTATGTTATTAAGATGATAATAGACCTCTGCAGTGTTGTAGTGATCTTTGTTCCTTTTATCTTAATTAAGGAAGCTACACAAAACTCTGAAGAGACTGGCTAATTATTTTAGGTCCCAGAAAGGGCCAAGTGAGATGCCCTAAGATACTCGGGGAATGGCACCATCAAGAGCTGAGCCAAAGAGATGAGTAAGACTTCAAGTGCACCTTTTTCTATAAAGAAAGTCAATCACAGAAAACCTGTCCTGCTTTTCAGAGATGCAAACCAAAATTTATCAACTTCATGGGTGGTGAGCCCTGCAGAGGAAAAAATAGGTTTGTTTGATTTTCTTACATTCAAAGAAAAACAAGAGGCTTTAAAGTCTATTAGCCAACGTCATTTGACAACAGGTTTTAGACCCACAGAACAACCTGAAAACTGTGGATTTTCTATGTATAAATGGGATCTTCCACTGCAACAAAAGAACAAAAAAATTATTGCTCCACATTAACTTAAACAGTTTTCAAACACCTAAACAAAATATCTGGCCTTTTCAGACTGCTTCAGTACCAATGTATGTCTAGCTTTATCTGCCCAACGTGTCTATTCTCATCCAGGACATTTTCTTTCATGGTTCAGACGGAGAAACACACAATTCTCATTTAGGTTCCTGTGATCCTTTCAAATCATATATTATAGTTATTGTTGCATTAGGATGGAAATGTGGTGAAAATCCAGTTCCCAAATTTATTTACATTTAACATAATTAAGAAAATAAAATAACAGTTATTTGTGTGCCATTAAAGAACGAAATACCTTAAAAAAGACAATCGTGAGAATTTCTACTCAATTTATTCTTGGACATCCTTAGAAGTGTAAACACCAATTTTGGTAATAATTTTTGCTCTTATTTCCTCAAGAAATTATACCTTACACAGAGAAAATAAACATGATACATAATATAGAATCAGCGGCATTATTTTCCTCCTTTGTTTTAAACACCAAATTTTTATTTTTGTTCTGATTTCAGTCTGAATTAATTGCCTTGTGAAAGAATATATTAAGAACTGCCAGGCAGGAAAAAGATATCTTAGTTATTAAATGTTATCAGAATAGCAAGGAAGAAAGAAGAGAAAATGTTTCAGTGTGATGTATCTGTCATGATCATGAGTGTGTAATTATTGAGTTTCAGTACCAAAACAACTGCAAGTCATTTTCCTGTACATCTTGCCTTGTGACATTTCACAAGTGCAGATGATTTACTCCTGTATGCAAGGTTCAGATTAAGGCTTCTACATGAAGGCAGGTGTTGAAATGATACATGTGGAAGTGTAGTTCTGCCATTACAGAGCTCTGGCTTGAGCCTCAGAAGGCTTCAGTATAATCTGCTGCCTAAACAGACTCGGTCCGTGTTCTTCAGTTCTCCGTACACCTAACTATTTTTCTCCTCCTCTGTCTATCTCCCAGCATGCCAGTCTGGCTTTCAGGTGCAGCTGATACCAGCTGAGATTCATCTCCTCTGTGTTAGGAATCTAAAACTAAAGTGAGCACACTAGAGAAAAAACCAAGTGCAAAGTAGCATTCCAGTTGGGGCTTGAGTGTATCCAAGGATGGAGACTGCATAGCCCTTCTGGGCAACCTGTACCAAGGTCTGATCCCCTTGACACCAAAAAATTTTATTTGTCTTCCTGTCTTCCCTGCATGTGAAATGAGTCACTTGAATTATTCTTTAGGTCCTTTAAGTAGAAGAACATAAAAAAAAATTTGTTTAGATTTTTTACCTAGATGTTAAAAGTCTAAAGCTAAATGAAGCGCCCAAAATTGCCAGATGCAGTCAAATAGGTTGGTAGTCAGAGGAATAAACTCCCAAGGGAGTAAATTATATAATCCAAGCCCTTAGTCTTGATGAGGAATTTGAACTTGCAATTCCACATTTGGATCATTTAGCCATTGACTATTGGACTATTTGAAGTAGTGAAGTAGGAGTTTTC